>BQNB010052812.1:8276-40303 GCA_026074375.1 Tanacetum coccineum | reverse complement strand
GGCAACTTTATTAGGGATGATACCTAGACACACACACCTTTTAGTGTTTACATCTTTTTCTTGTGCACACTCTAAACAATGTCTATGGATCTCTTTATATAGAGAGTCTTTAAGACTTACAAGAGAACTAATTAAAACATTCATAAAGGAATTCTAATTGTATTGTGAAACTTTCTTCTTTCCTAATAACTATCTTTGACTCATTAAAGCACGTTGACCAAGAATTCCTCATCTTTGACTCATTAAAGCAAGTTGGACAAGAATTCTTCATCTTTGACTCATTAAAGCACGTTGACTAAGAATTCTTCATCTTTGACTTGTTTCCTTTATATCATATATTGTTTCCTTTTGTATCATCAAATCAATAATTCCAACAATCTCCCCCAATATTATTTGATCAAGATAATACGGTTACATCAACAAACTGTAACAGGAATCATAAGATTCTTGAGGCTACACCACTTATGCTAGCATCTACTTCTTGTTGTACAATGATTCGTCAATAATATATATATATAATATATAAGCAAACACTCAACCAATTACCTTTGCACAAGGAATGGTTAAAAGTTCACCAAAATAAAATATATATGTAGCCGGAAGTATGATTCCCGGGTCGTTTTGTCCCAACGAGGCTTAAATGGAAAATCGAATGACGGATTGATGATTGATGTTTGAATATGACAAAGGTATGATTAGTTTTCTATTTCTACAAGTTAAATAAGCCAAAAGATTAAATAAAACCAAAAAAACGAAAGCTAAATAACTTAAAACCTAAAACGGGTGCGAAAAACAAGGGCTAAAAACCTAAATTTTGCAAATTAAACCCTAAAACAAATTTAAAAGCTAAAATAGATTCTAAATGACAAATAACGAAGTTTAAAAAAAACTAGACTAAAAACGGAGGTCGTTTGACCCAAAAACGAGTCAAGACAAGAACGGGGACAAATCCCGTTCTTTAGAAAATGAATTTTTGAAAAAAATGAACCTACGAAACTTTTAACATTTTTCCTACAAAATATATGAAAAAAGAAAATTTTAAAAAAAAAGTTTATATTTTTCTGATTAATATTTTATTTTTTATGAATTTTTTAAGATTTAAATGATTAAAAACTATAAAAATAATCCTAGAGCTAAAAATATTAACCTAAAATTTTTATAAAAATTACACTAAGTGGAGAAAAAGTGCAGAAATTTAACAAAATTAAAAGCCCCAAATTTTATCTAATGGTTAAAGCTTAATTAAACTAATTAAAACTAAACCTAACTAATAATTAAACTAAAACTAACAAGGACTAACAATGGACTAACGACAGGGACTATTTGTGACAAAAGACCAAAATAAATTCTTTTTTTCCTACCCTGAACCCCAATCCCGATTTTAGTCCAAGTCCCCAAAAAGTGCTGATTTTAAAAAGTCGTTTTTAGCCAAAACGCAAAACACGAAAGTTGTTCATATTCATTTGTTTCCTTTGGGGAAAGATGATTACATAGTTTATTTCTATACATAATAAAACTCAAAATAAATACAGATAGCCATATATTTTAAACCATAATATTTCACCTATTTGAAGTTCATAGTAAAAGGTTTTATTATTTAATCACTTAACTCATAATGAACCAGTACTTCGAACAAGAAAGAAAAATCGATGCTTTGAAAGTAATTAAAATTAATAACTGCTAACCAAAAGAAATAAGAAACCAACACCTAACTTCCTAAAGTACACACATATGGCATTTAAGGGTACAATATCATAGTGACTTGGATATATATAAAACACAATAATACTCATAGTTTGACACAACCTCATGATACCCAGATAACCATATGTTAAGCCTTCTGGCCGGTAGGAGTAAACCAGATGACAAGAATGGTGGTGTTTAAGACTTTAGTGACCGCCATTGTGTTATGGGAGAAGACCCCTTGTTAGGAACAATATCACCGGACTTAAATCACATATAGCATTTTGGAGCAACATTTGACCTGCAAAATGAGGAGGTGAATAATTGTGTCTTTAGTCAGTGAGAAATACCCCATTATTTCAGGAAATTTTTCATAGGGAAATGAAAAAACAGAAAACCCGTTTAGTTACAAATATTTGAGAAATTTTTCTAAATTAATGAGAGTCTCATTTCTCAAATCTTAACTAAAAATATGAAAAGTCCAATTTAGAATTCTCTAATTTTCTCTTCACTAGAACTAGTTTTAATCCCCGTGCACGCACGAGGCTTGTACATTATGTTTTTTTTATATATATAAATTTTATTTTTACTGTTTTATAAGTTATATAAAAGTTTAAAGGGTTATTTGTTTTTTTTAAGTTATAATAAAATTTGTAAATTTATAAATTTACACTTAATTCTATATAATTGATTTAAAATTAAACCACTAAAGTTTTATTAATTACCTCATCTTTTTTTTAAGTTTTTGTTTTTATAAATTTGACATATATATTTTTATGTGTTTTTTTCTCAATCAAATTTCTCCAACAAAATAATGCCAATTTTGGAAGTATTTAAACTTTTTAATTAAACATATATTCAAAAATAATAAAAAATCATAGTGGAGCATACCTAATAAGGAAACATTTTTTTTAAATACGAAAGTCCCCACTTTTTGTTTTCCTTACATTATGTTATATATATATATATATATATATATATAAAATTTATTTTTACTGTTTTATAAGTTATATAAAAGTTTAAGGGGTTATTTGTTTTTTTTAAGTTATAATAAAAATTGTAAATTTATAAATTTACACTTAATTCTATATAATTTATTTAAAATTAAACCACTAAAGTTTTATTAATTACCTCCTCTTTTTTTTTTTTTTTTCTCCATCAGATTTCTCCACCAAAATAATGCCAATTTTAGAAGTATTTAAACTTTTTAATTAAATATATATTCAAAAATAATAAAAAATCATAGTGGAGCATACCTAATAAGGAAACATTCTTTTTTTTGAAACACGAAAGTCTCCACTTTTCGATTTTTCTTTACATTATGTTTATATATATATATATATATATATATATATATTTAAAAGAAAATATTAAGAATGTACTAAACGGTTATCAAGTTCTTACTTTTTTCTATAGAAAAAAAATTCCCTCCATTCCAGGGAAAAAGCAAAATGAAAAACTGAGAATATTTCTCTACAACTAAACGCAACCTAAGTATTTCCCATCTGATGATTCACAGAATTATGTTCAATCTAATTATACACTAGATCAGAAGGAAAAATATATAAATGACATTATTGCCAAACTATAGTTTTTGGAATCATTGTAGACTAGATTTTTGATTGCAAGTGAACCATATTTCTAGTGAAAATATATACAAAAGAATACTCTAGTCTGCAATAGCAAGTAACTTGCAGAAATGTAAATGCAAAAAGTCCAAATTACCTGGCACTTCTATAACATGTTATGTTTCTTCAAAAGAAATGCTTTTGTTGGCAACTAAGACCATGTTTCCGTGTATGATATTTTGAAAGTCATTGACTCATTAGGATCAATAACGTCCTATATATTAGTATTGGTTATCTGATTTTAACCTACAGAAGAATGCAAGGAGTCTGAAACTTAAAAGAAAAATAGAAGTTCAGAGGGGCTATAACTTAAAGTTAAATCGTAATATTCTATTGCTTATTAAAGGGAAAAAAATTGTTTAAATTCTTAAGGTAATTTGACATTTTCTTGAAGAAAGGGAGTGGATATGAGAAAGAGTCCATGTCAGAATATATCCATCAAGCTTAAGGAATGGTGCCATAATGACGAAAATGGTAAAGAAGAATACAATATGTTGGTACAGTGGGAAAAATCTTCACTAAGATTTGTGTACTCAGTAAAAAAGCATAAATCTTCATTAAGGCTGTCTGATATGAGTTTCAGCTTTTCTTTTTTAGTATTTATTGCTTAAAACAATATATTTTTTACAGCAGATTGTCATCACAGAAACGAAGATTCACTAGAGGGGGGTTTCGAGAATTCATTTTTTTTTTTTGTTAAATAGATATGCAAGTAGTATTTTGTTAAGAAGTTTTAAAATTCTACTTGCATTGTGCTGCCCCACGACAGATAAAACAAGTGGTAAAAAAGTTGATTTATAGTACAAAGAAGAAAGTATGCTTACAGGATCATGGCTCCGAATCCACATAGATCATTTCTGCTTTTTGTGAGGCTTGGGAAAGAATGCATAACATCCTTATCATGTTAAACCTATGCATTACACTAAGAGTGCAACATGGTTCGGGGCAAAAAACGACTTGTAAAGTTTGCAGTTTTGGGGCCTTGATGTTGAAATTGTAAACATTGGTGCATGATCTCAAGGTCAAACTTTTATGTTGTGGTAAGTTGATATGAGTTCTACATGAGCTAGCCACAAAATTGATGTGTCTGAGATCAAGATTTTCAAGTTTGAAAAATCCATCAAACTTAAGTGGTGGTTAATGAAAAAAGTTATCATGTTTCAGTGATCCTTAAATTCTTAGACAAGAGAACACATATGATGGAAGTTCATAACGTTGATTGGTATTCATAAGGTGGAATTCCTGAACATCATTTCTTGATAAGAATAACATCCATAGATCTACTTCTTGGAAGCTATCAAGAAAAATGTCTGGTATGTGGAGATAAAATTTTGAGATAGAACCCTTGTGAAAGAACAGGATTCTGTTTATAATCCTTATAAACCTGTTACGACCAAAGGCACCATTTTTTGCAACTTTATGGAGAATTGCTCACAAATACAGTGACGTCCAGTGTGTATATTTAGACTCTAGTTTTTGATCAGAATGTTGTCCTTACGGCATCTTGAATTCGGAGGCGCTCTAAAATTGAGGACTATCAAGCTATATGGCAAGTTTAGTGAATCTTTCTTCTAGTCATGGTTATTAAGCGAAGCCTGTTTTTTTTATGGTTCCCTGTCATATAGGTTTTCGAGAATCCCCCCCCCCCCCCCCCCCCCCCCCGAGAAAAACCATGAGTGATTATTAATTTCAATTCGCCCTCGTGCGGTGCTTGCCATTGCATGTCTTCCTCTTATTAAAAGTTAGAAATAAAAGATAGATCGTATGGCAAGCACGCATGGGTGAATTGAAATAGAATCACTCATGGTTTTCTTGAAACCTTATTGAGAGGGAACCATAAACGGACGCTTATAACCAGCAGTGATGTAGAAGATAGATTCACTAACTTGTCGGAGAGCTTAATAGTCTCAATTTTAGATGTCTCCCATTCCAAGTTGTTGTTCATGGACAGCATTCTATCAAAACTGGAGGTACAAATATAAAAACAATGACGTCTACGTTTTGATGGGCAAATTTCCAAAAGAAGAATAACACTGGCAATATTTTCCTAGCTATCAGTACTTAAGGAGTTACGTTATAATTAAGGAGGTAAATAACATTGTAAGATGATTACATCATGATGTTAGATTTCATCCCAAGACCCTTGCATATTTATTTACAAGCCATCAAGTAATCCTTCGTTTTTGCAGTTTGCTATCTTGCCTAATACATGTGATCATTTATCTTTGAACGCACCCGATATAATTAATTAAATTTTGGATTCTTAAATATTGATTTTATTGACAGGATGATGATATTAAAACCTAGTGTAGTGCAACATGAACCAATAAGTTGTATATATGCCATATATAAAGAACAAAATTATATATCTCATAAAAGAAACTAATCAAGTAGAAGCTTACCCATTGTAAATCCTTCAAGAGGTTTAAGAATTTAGGGTTTATGAGAAGATGTTGAATCGTGCTATTTATTTGCCCTATCTCAGGATTTTAATATATCCTTTATAATTAGAGGGAAGTTATATCGGATACCATCCTTTTCTTGTATACCGGGTACACATCTAAGCCCATCTAAAAACAATCAAGGGGATTAAATACACTTTTATTAATTAAAAAAAGATTCATAAAAAAAGCGGAGGGGCATCTCAGTCATTTTACCTCACACACCTAATAGTCCATCAATCATCACACCCTATCTTTTTCACATCTACTATTCTCTCTCTCACTAAACACACTAAAAACACACAAAACACATAGTTTTACACATATTGAAAAATACACACACTAAACACACACACACATCAAAAATCATCCACGAATCGCATCAAAAAATGGAAGAAAAAGATTTCGATGATGTTGTTGAGGAACAAATCTTAACAATAAAGCTTATAGATGAAGATTCAAGTTAAAAATCATTGAAATACAAGCTTAAAATCACTAATTCACGTGTAAAACACTTCATCTAAATAATTTATTGTTATTTATTCATAAATAGTGAAACCTACTGTTCATATAGTTTGTCATGAACATATTGTGATTTTTGTTCAAGTTATTATGTTTTTAAATCTATAATGAAGATATTTGATATTTGATGACGTTATAGTGATAAGTAAGTTTTAGATAGAGTATGTTGATGTTGATGAAGAAAATATGTTATTAGAAGTTAAGTTATCACTATTTAGAAAGTATTTGTTGATGATGACGTGTTAGTGAAAAATCACATATGATAAAACTTATATACTATATCATATATGATATAAGTTAGATTTTAAGCGTTTATGGATATTTTGTTCATATTATTGGTTTGAAAAGTTAGTTGTGTGTATAATATCATATATGGTAATCTGTTTAAAAGTTAACTTTTTTAACATTATAATATATCATATATGATAATATGCTTGAAAATTAAATCAAATCTTTTTATTTTTGTAGAGAAGGCTGTTTACAAGACATCTTGAACACCGCAAGCATCCAAAGGCCCAAAAAGATCAATGAAGAAGCTCATGAATTTTCATTTCACGGTCAAAATGTATACTCTATTTTTCTCTTGTAATCTCCGAATGGAGTTTTAACATTGTAACCTTTGCCCTTTTTGTGAGTTGTAATGTTCTAATTTAGTCATTTGACTATTTAACTTTTGTCATTTTATGTTAGAACAATAGTAGGTTGTTGATTATGATGATTCGTGTTGACTGTGGTGAATTTATGTCATTAAAGTATTTTGTGTTATATAGTGTATAATAATCCTTTTTAGAAGGTATTATTATGTTGATTATGTTCCGGGTGGTTTGACTCGTGAATTGTGAGAAATGCCAAAAACGAGTCCTGACACGGCCAATAATGTTCAAATGAGATTTTGGGAAATTAAAAATGGAAATATGTTGTGTAAATACTCTAGGTTATTGGAAAATTATTTTTAAAGTGAATAAAAATGCTAAGTAACTTCAAAAAATATTTTCCGATCACGATTTTTGGGATTTAAGTAAACCCGACACCAAGAGAAGTCCCCGAACCCCTCTTGGATACCCTAACTGGTCGAACCCCACTAGGGAGAAAAAAGGCCCTTTTTTAGCTTTGTTGTCTAGACCATGGTACACATATATTCTTTCAACAACACACATATCCTCATTTCTTTCACAATAAGAAAAATTGTTCTTTCTTTTCTCTCTTGTGCCTTGCTCGGCCGAACCCACACACACACACACAAACACTTTAAAATTTTCCAACTTTGTTTAAGAAGATAAAGGTTAAAGTCTTGGGTTGATTCTAGTGTTCAGGTTAACATTTAAATAATATTTTGGTTGTTTGGTTCATGTCGATCTTATTCAAAAGTGATGATTTTTATAAGTCATCTTATTTCAAATATTTTTGTACTTTTGAATACCTTATGATGCATAGATGTTAGCTGTACAAGTTGATCGTCATAAAAATTAAAACTCGAAAATGAAATGAAAGATAATAGGGTGCGTTTGGTTCGAAAATAAAAGAAAAAGGAAAGAGGTTTTGTTAGTTTTGGTGTCGTGGTCATAATGGTTGAAAAACATTTATTGCTAATTAGCTTATTTTGGATAATAACTTATTTAGCTTGTTTGCTCATATAGCTTATTTTGAGCTTATTAGCTCACAACAACAAACGGTAACACAAAGAGAGTGTTTTTTGTTATTACTCTAGTATGTCGTATTTTTGTGGACTATTATTATTGATTATGGTGATAACCAAATACGTTACGTAGCTTATTAGCTTATTTTAAGCTTAATATATGTATTTTAGGAGCTTATGGGCTCATGGCCCAATAAGTAATCAATAAGCCGTGGCTTATTTGATGGCTTATTGTGGTCCGGATTACCAATTTACTTATTGATTTGAGCTTATGTATACTAATGGGACTTTGTTAGGGCTGGAACGTATATTGGATACATAAAAACCTTAATGGACCCTTGTTGGGCCTTAAAACCCAATAAGAGATATCTAGTCATTTTAAGAGTTTTGACAAACTTTTGGGAAGTGAAAAATGCTTGTGAAGCTATATTGAAAGTCGTTTTGAGAAGGTATTTTGGTAAATGTCGTAAAATGTGATTTTTGGAATTTGATCGGAAAGTGTCGAAATGTTAGAAATTGTTTGAAAATAATGTTTAAAAACCTTGAGAAAAGTCATATAAACGTACGGGTCATACCAAAATTTCGTAAAAAGTTTATACTTAGAATTTTTACTTAAAATGTGATTTTTATTTTTAATAATAAAACATTATTATTTTATTATTTTAATAAGTCGACTAATAAAATGTTTAGCGAATATAAACGTTTCATTTCGTATAGTATAAATGATATATTTATGGTAACTAAGTGTACCGAATGGACTTATCAAAATATATTTATAATTATCTATTATAAATATTTACTTATATTACTTATCTATTTAGCTAAATAGTATAAGTATATTTTACTAAGATATATGTTTGATATAGTATTTTTGGAGTAAAGTAGTCAACCATCACACCACTAAAATGTTTAAGATAACCGTACAACAAGCTGACCCCTATGCATCATACATGAAAACTGCTTTGGAAATGAATGATTAAAATAGGACATTAACTGGACTAGGTCGTGTTCAGACGTCGTTGAATTTGCTTGTGTGATTAAGATTTGGTTGCTAAAGACTTGCTTGAGGTGAGTTCTCGTAGCCCCATTTTTACTGCTTTTCCGTTGGGGGAAAATGATACTCAAATGTGTTATGAACTGTTTTTCTGAACTGTGCGAAATGTGGTTTTGTTTTTGGGACAATTTATGTGTTTTTGACTTCTATGTGAATATATGTAATGTGATTTTACTTGCATGTACTGTGTTTGGCATGACAAGGGTTGTGATTTTACTTGCATGCACTGTGTTTGGCATGGCAAGGGTTGTGGTTTTACTTGCATGTACTGTGTTTGGCATGCAAGGGTTGTGGTCCTGCCATAATATAGTGCTCCAGTTGGTAGGCCCTTTAGGTGCGTAAGTGACATATCGAAGTTGCTGCTCCAAGAGAATTGGTATATGTTGGTTTTGGTAACTAGCAGGGATGCTAGGTCATCATACATGATTAGCGGGGATGCTAAGTCAAGGGTTTGTTGCATATATTCACTGTCATATAGCACTATTGTCCACTGTTTAAATGATTGACACAACAACTGGGTTTCAGGTCAAACCTACGAGCTCACCAACATTATTGTTGACGTTTTCGAGTATCATTTTCAGGAGAAGTTAATGATCGTTAAGGTTGTGGTGCATCTGGCAGACTTTTAGAGAATTCCGTAGGAATCTTGTTTGAGAAGTCTTGCATTTGATGTTTGTTATAGATTTGGTTTCTTAGGGATTGAGGATAAGATTGTGTGGACCCCTGCGTGGGCTTATGGTTGTAATAATTGGCAACCATGTGCTGTGTTCTTGGATGGGACATCACTCAAGGTTGTCTTGAGGTTGATGGTCATCATGACACTTTCATTAAGCATTTTAGTATTCTTCTATTATGTTATCTTTTGTTATGATTGATCATTATGTTACTTTCCGTGTTTCCGCCACTGACGGGTGTGCGGAAAAATAACATATTTTATTACGCAAGAAATTTGTCATTTTTTACATAATACGATCACATGTTTTCTTTCTCTTTTCACATTTTACTCGCGCAAACTTGTAATATGACTTTCAAAAGTTCCACATTTCTAAATAAGCATTGCTAAAATAAAAATTAGTGGTAAATGAAATTCTGGTATTTAAAGTTTCATTTTCCCCTTTTTAGTTTTGACATTATATTTAAACAAAACTTAATAAAAAACAAGAAAACAAATTTCAAGTCTCATTTGAAATCAAATATATGTAACATAATGGTCACTTTTGCACTAGCACTTACATGTGGAAAATTCCAAGCAAAATTCACATTGGTGAAAACACCAAAAATGTCACAAGAAACATGAGATCTATTTTATTGAATCATGTAAAAAAGTAAAGTTTTTTTTGAACGGCGACTTTATTAGAACCACTAGCAAGGAGCTAGTAAATTACAAAGGAATCAAAAAAGGGTGTTGAAGTCAACTAACCCAATTCAAATATCTATTACATCTAGCTACACACCAATAAAAAGAGCGTAAAACAATATTGTCGAAAATAGCATCCTTTCGGGGAATAGGAGACGTAAAAAGGAATTGGTTCCTGAAGTTCCAAAGGCTTCACCAAGAAACGTAAAACACGCCTTCCAACACCTCTTTCGTCTTAGAACCTAAACGGATAGATTTGAACCAAGAGAGTCAATCTTCGTACGACTCATAAGGATGAACATCCAAATTCCATCATCTACAAATTAACTTCTGAATATCTTTTGCCACAGAGCAACCGAAGAATAAATGGGACGAATCCTCGAGCACGTGATCACAAAGAGGACAAGCCAAAGACGGAAGCGAGACATTCCTACGAGAAAAATTCGATCTAGTAGGTAAACGATCGAGATAAAGTTTCCATGCAAAAACGTTTACCTTAATCAGAATACTTTTAATCCATCGAGTAGGAACTTCCATTTTAGGGAGAAAAGCATCATCTAACATAGATCGAACATCCTTGACTTGAAAACACCATCGCCATTTAAGTCACAAAACCATTGTATCCATATTAGATAAAAATAACCGTATCAAGTAATAACGAAAGCTGATCAAGTTGTTGTGACTCTACACCTCCTCGGACATGACGACGAAAAGAAGAGGAGATAGACGTATTCATCTTATCAGCAACCGATATGTGTTTATTCTCTTCAAGAGCAAACAAACGAGGAAAAGAAAGCTTGAGAAGATTATCGCCAATCCAAAGATCTTTCCAAAAGCTTGTACCTGTACCTTTTCCCACACGAATCTTACAATGAGAAATGAGATCAACACCTTTGACTTTAAGGGAGTTAACTTCTATTATGGAGCTCCATGGTGAATTAAAAGCAAGCAGAAAGAACCATGACCATTCAAGCCATGTAAAGCTGATATAATTCGGGGACCATAAGGTGTTATCCATGAGGAAAGAGTAGCGCATACCCACTTGAAAAAGAAGAGCCCGATTGTCGAGCGAAGAACTAGAAAACTCCCAACCTCCGAATTCTTAGAAGCAAGCACTTAGACATTTGACCCAAGCAATTCTTTCTTCTCACCCTCTTGAAAGCCATTAAAAAATTCCTACGCAGATCTCCATATAATTATAGAAATATTTGGGAACCTTGAAATTGACATGTTTGTAGATAGGAGTGGAGCCAAAGAAACCGTTTTAAGAAGGGTAAGAGACCCCGTTATATCAAGGTATTAAGTTTCCACCTAGACAACTCTTCTTCATTCTTAATATCGTCTCGTCCCAAGCCTTTTTAGAAGACATATAATCTCCTTACTAAAATACCAAGTATTTAAACGGGCTTTCATTATCAAACAACCAATTAACGTAAACAGATTCTGCAACACAATTTATCTGGGATACGACACAAAGAAGACGACTCTTCTGAATTATTTATTGACATTACCAGAACAAGTAAGAAGAGCATCGTAAGAATATTTCATGATACCCTTTAAGTTAGCAATGAGCCAGCACCAATAAATTACCGCGTCGTCGGCGTAGAATAAATGAGAAACGTAGTAGAAGGGTCTTTTAATTCTATTTCGTATCCTTTGAAATTCACTGCGTCAAATGCCAGGGAAAATGATAATTGAAGAGCCTCTATAATGAGAAAAAACAAAAAGGGAGCTAAGGGGTCCCCCTGTTTCAAGCCTCGGTATAAATGAAATTCAGTAGTCGGACTCCCGTTAACTAAAATAGAGGCCTTCCCTGAAGATAGACTTCCACGAATCCATGAACGCCATTTAGGACCGAATCCAAAGAGGATGAGAACCAATCATCATGGCATAATCACATCTAATCGGAAATCATAAGCCTTGGCGAATCGACTTTAAAAATCATGTGCTTGTTTGCTGTTTTAAGTTTGCACCGAGCTAAGGTTTCATTGATAATAGAAGGACCATCGAGAATCTGTCTATTAGGAAGGAATGCAGTCTGAACATCTGAGATGAGATCCGAAATAACCAAGGAAAGCCGAGAAGCTAGGATCTTAGTAACGACTTTGTAAAGGCTTCCAATTAAACTGATAGGACAGTAGTCACTAACAACTTTCGGATCAAGAACTTTAGGGATGAGGGCCACAAACGAAGAGTTGCATCCAATAGCAAAATCTCCATGATCAAAAAACTATTTCACAGCTATGCAAAAGTCAGGCCCAACAACGGTCCAATACTTATAAAAAAATTCGAAAGTAAAACAGTCCGGCCCAGGGGATTTATCAACTCCACAACCCCACACGGCTGTGCGAATATCTTCATTTGAGATCGGAGATTCCAATTCTAAGATCTGATCATTATTGAGACGATTAGGAAAAGGAAAGTTAAGATACCTCGTCTCGAACAGGGTCTTGGAATCTGTCCGTAAAGTGCCTTCTAAACTCTTGTTTAACAAGATCAGGTTCGACAATCCAATCACCATCTACCATAATACCTTTAACTGAAAGATTTGCGCGTTTTTTGTTAATGATAGCATGAAAGTATTTGGAGTTCTCGTCTCCCTCAATAGCCCAACGAATTTTCGCCTTTTGCATGATATCACGGTTGTTAGAAGATTGAACATCGTGTAATTGTTTCAAGACTTCCAAACGAGATAAAAGAATGTCGTCGGTGACTCCTCCTTGATCCAACATTTTATCAATGTCACACAATTTAGAATTAAGATCTTTAGAAAGACCTACCTGATGCCTTTTGAAATCCAAAGTCCATGCTCGAATCTCCTTCTTTAACATTTGAAGCTTTTTTTTAAACCGAATCATACCATTGGAATCATCAAGAGTAAAAGAATTCCAAAATTTTGAGACCAAGTCATCAAATCCAGGAAGCTCAAGCCATAGAGTGATAAAAACGAAATGGAGTAGGGCCAAAAACAGAAAAGACTTCCTTAAGTTAAAAAAGGCCTGTGGTCTGAGAGGTGACAATCCAGACAAGATAGCCGGAAAATGAGGGAAAAGCTGAAAAGTAAACCATTAAGACATAAGATAAACATATCTAATTTATCATCTTAGTAGCCGAAGGGATGAAGCCATGTGAACAGAAGGAATCCTTCCAGCTGGATATCGTTTAAACCCGAATTAGAAATAAAGGAATTAAACGCGTTAGCTTCATGACTGTTAAAAACCGATCCCCACCGTTCCTCAATACATCTAACTTCGTTGAAGTCCCCCATAATTAAACTTTCTCCATTACAACTAGTGATAAGATATTCGAGATAACTCCACAACATACGTTTAGATGAAACAGATTGGGGGGCCATAGACCGAATAATTAATATCTTCTGATTGTTCGGTCATCCAGTTCCCCATACAATGCTATAAATTTCATAAGATATTGTATGGATGATCCTTATTGAGAAATATTAGTATCCCAATAGCGCAAAGATTACACTGGAATTGCACTAGGCCTCACTAATATGTGGTCTGAAAAGAATAGTTTTCCCATAGAATTTAACCTCATTAGCCGTAACATCTCCATCTTAGTTTCTTGAATAGACAAAAAACTTTACTTTATGTTTAGATTCAACTCGCTTGATCCAATCTTTCTTCAGCCTTGGATCCTAGGCTTGGTATTTAAAGAAAGACAATTCATCGGAAAACTAATTGTTCTCCTTGAGTTCCAATAATCTTCTCCATGTCTTTAGTACAACCTTCCATAGAAAAGCCCATTGTTTGACCCACCGTAATGATTTCTTCTAAAATCTCCAGTATGGAACCGTCTTCCTTGATCTTAACCCCATTACTAAAACTTTCAGAAGAGACTCTGTCCACGGAGTTTTCCGCCTCTTCCAATACTCTCGAATTACTCCTTGCCGACTTACTAGGAGGTCGAACAGATTCTGCTTCATGAATATCTTGATTATTACATGCTGGGATATCATTGGCAGGTGTGAAACCCGGAGGATAAGGGATGCTGGTTGACGTATATAAAATTTTAAAACAAGTTTATTGGTCTTTTTCATCTCATCCTTATGTGTCACGAAAAACATGACTTGAGAACATTAGAATAACCATTTAACAAAAATAAGAGGCATGTTGAATAAAAGTATTTCCAAACAATTGAAATAAGTTAAACACACCTTTTATCCACATTGTGCGTTTGCTAGATTGTCATCTCATCTTCAACATCAT
Source organism: Tanacetum coccineum (assembly GCA_026074375.1). Classification (NCBI taxonomy): domain Eukaryota; kingdom Viridiplantae; phylum Streptophyta; class Magnoliopsida; order Asterales; family Asteraceae; genus Tanacetum; species Tanacetum coccineum. Next base: position 25,756 of record BQNB010052812.1, on the reverse strand, counting down.
GTGTCATTTTCTCATATCTTGTTTTCCAAAAATTGCACTAAAGGACATAATAGTATTTTCTTTTATTTTTTTAGGAGTAACACTTAATTTTGAAATATTTTAAAAGATTTTGCTAGCTACGACTTTATGAATTATGTTTAATTATTGTATAAATATAAAAATAACAGTAAATGAACAACAAATATACCTTTTTGAACATCATATTCCATGTTTGTTAAAGATAATAATTGTATGTGTATAATCATGATATATATAAATTCATTAATGTTATGGTTAGCAAAACAAATATTTCAATGTTCATACTTTTGTTTAATACTTGTCCATTCATTTAGTAAAATAAATTTGAACTTATCCAATTTTTTCAAAAATAAAAACCTATTTATGAAGTATATCTACACAACTATTCTATTTCTTTTTTCTCTTTTACATTCATTTTACTTGTCTACCTTTTTCGAATATATGATTTGCAATGCTTGATAAATTTACTGAATGTAAATTTCATTTAGAAAAATGTATTCATCTCATATGAAAAAAGGAAACTTAAAGATGAAATAGCAAAAAATTAGACACTTCTAAAACCAATTTTGTGAAAATGATACAACATTTAGATAACATACACACAATCTACTTCAATAAATTTTGTATCTCATATAAAGCAAAACATCGTCATTAGCACGTGTTAAACGATGATAGTAAAACTCGAAACATGACTTCACTAAAAAGTAGTAATGTAGTATCGTCGTCAATCACAATTTTAATCGTTATTACCACGTGTTAAGCGATGATATAAAGGACTGAATTCATATTAATGTACTCTCGTTATTAGTCAGAAATCTAATCATAATTAGCACGTGTGAACGGTGATAATTAAAAGCGAAACACAAATGTATTAAAGAGTACTCTCGTTATTAATCATAATAATCCGAATAAGGTTACCATCAAGGAGAGTCTACATGAACTAAACTTACCCGATAATTGACTTAATCCTTGAACTAAAAACTAAAACAAAATTAACGTAAAATCGCATCACAATGACTTCTCATAAACCATCTGACTTGCGAGTTCAAGGAAAAAACTTATGTTCACGGCTTCTACTTCGTGTTGTCCTTATTCACGTTTGTTGCTTTCACCTCATTATCGAGACCAATCTTGTCATCAAAATCTCCATTCCTATTTTTTGACATTTTGTTCGGGCATGAACAAAGCTTCATGAGAAGGGGAACACTTTTATACACATTTTGAACAATTATGTTTGATTCTATTTATTTGTTTTATTCAGAAAAACATGATAGTCTTATTGTCCGCGGGTGTGTTACTCATTGCTTGATAAATTTTGCTGCAATGTAACAACGCTTAAGACACTCCTCGAATTTTGATTCATCGGGATATTTTGCATCATACACTAGAGGGTGGTTGCCACCACCAAGGGTAGCAGCCACCATGGAATGCGGGATAGGGTGGCAATCTATCACCTTGTCACAATAAGAATGTATCATTATGGGGCATCCGTCTTTGATGGACACAACACATGTGTACTCGAGTAGTGATCTCATTTGAGCTCATTGGGATAATATATGAGTTACGTTAACTAAAGAAGCACTTGGCTTGAAAATTATGACTTGGGAGGTTTTCCAATTCAAAGCTCCCCTGGAGCAGAAAAGGAATATCAAGTGCGGTGAGTGTTTTTTTTTTTTTGTGGGGGGGGGGGGTGGGTTTTTCTTGGACGAAACACCATGTACTCAAAAAGTGGGAATGGAAAGGGATGTTCGCGAAAACACGCGGGAGACCAACTAATGATGGAATGTTTTGGTGATAGAAATGGTTTTTTTGTTTGGAAAATTGATGGACAAGAATCTAATCACCGAGTTGAAAAAGCATAGACTCAAACCTGATGACAATGAATTAAATCGCCGACTTATTGAATTTCCCATTTTTCACATAAAATCTGCATAAGACATATGAAACATGTCATACATGTTTCATAACATAACTATAATTTTAGTTTTTTTTATGGGTTTTAGCCGTACAATAGCAACGTACTTTCTCAAATGTTCCGTTTTGATACGTGATTTTTTTTGTTCCACTTAATGTAACGTACTTTCAAGTTTTGTGTTAATTTGCACCAACCTTGACTGACAACCGGAGAAAAAGTTATAAAACCGAAAAAAGCCTACGTGGCATGTTTACTACTTTCTCTAATGTTCCATTTTGGTACGTGAACTTTTTTCTAATGTTCCGTTTTGGTACGTGAACTTTTTTATACACACATTTTTATACATTTTTTTATACATGTTTTATATACATTTGTATACACGATTTTATGCACACATTTTTTATACATATATTTTTACACATACTATTATACACGTGTATAAAAACGTGTATAAATATGTGTATAAAATATGTGTATAAAATATGTGTATAAAAACTTGTATAAAATTATGTATAAAAATATGTGTATAAAAATGTATATATAAAATGTGTATAAAAATATGTATATAAAAACATGTATAAAAATATGTATAAAAATATGTGTATATAAACGCGTATAAAAATATGTGTATAAAAATGTGTGTAAAAGAATGTATGTATAAAATGTGTGTATAAAAATGTGTATAAAATATGTATAAAAATATGTGTATAAAAATGTGTATAAGAACGTGTGTAAAAATATGTGTATAAAAATATGTGTTTATAAATATTTGTATAAAAACGTGTATAAAAATGTGTGTATAAAAACGTGTGTATTAAAATGTGTGTATTTAATTTAAAAACGTGTGTATAATAAATGCTTGTATAAGAATTATTTGTTATAAAAAATGTGTATATAGAAACGTATATTAAATTTAATAAATAATTATAGAAAAAATAAAAAACCATTAGCATAAAGGCTAACGTTTGCAAACGTTCATTGGCTAAAAAGCCTAACATTGCAACGGTCGTTAAGTGAAACAAAAATACAGCTGGTTCCGGTAAAACAAGTTTGATGGTGCAAATTAACACAAAACTTGAAAGTTCGTTACATTAAGTGGAACAAAAAAAAGTTCACGTACCAAAACGAAACAATAGAGAAAGTACATTGCTATTGTACGGCTAAAACCCTTTTTTATAGGAACACTTTTTAGTACATGTACATTCTAAATTGATATTTAAAATAACCATGAATACCTTCATGTATTTTTTTTTATATAAAATCATATGATTAAATGATAAAAAAAAGAATAAAAATGAAAATTCAAATTTCAACTTCAAAGAGAAAAGAAGTAGACATTGATTTTTGCCAATTTTCTTATAGAAAAAAACATGTCAAGCATCTATTAAGGTGTGAACTTGATTTTACATATCATGAGCAGGTACCATATTCATGTTATATCTAATAAATGTTTGTTGGAATTAGTAGACATTAAGATCATATTAACTATTATAAATACGAGCACGCAGTGGAAGACTATCATTCACATAGTCATATAAATTAACATAATAATAATAAAAGAAAAACGTACCTTTTAGCAAATCTTGAATTAATAAATCAAGAACAATATAAGATCAAAGTATGATCTCTCTTTGGATTCGTACACACGTTTGTTAGCGATTCAATTAGAATGCTAGTTCTTTTATAAACAATAAGCAAAACAACTTACTTTAAGTTGATTAATCAAATCGGTTTTCCCACTTGGTTGGGTGTAGTCGATTGACTCAACACGAGAGAAGGGGAAGAGAAAAGAAGTTTTGCTTTTAGGGTTTCACCAAAAGATATATCAAAACAATGAGCCTTGATTTGTTTATATAGGCATAAGGAATTTGTTATAAGGAAACAAATTCCCACCTCCTCTTGTTGAGGTATAACCGGCCCCAAACACAAGCCCACAACCCAAGCCAAAACTTCCCTTTTCTCATTATTTAACATTAAGTCCTTTATGTTAACATTTAACGACCGTTAAATAAATTCCGTTAAGTAACTAATTAATTAACGACCGTTATCTTATTATTTACACAATTAATATAAATTAATTAATTATATTTATTGAATCCAAACGCTATCGTGTGCGTCTCCAAAGGCCCGAGTCGCATTCCGGACATATATTATTTACGTGTACATTCTTTCAGCTCCCACTTGGACATGTAACATAATATAATATAATAACATTGGTTAGCGTCTAGCAACACGCCAATGCTCCCGGATACTCTCGAGTGTAGTTTCCCAAAATACATTTAAATGATTATTCATTTACAATCCCTTTGTTTCTCAAATGCCATGCTAAAATAGATATGGATCATAGTCATTTTATTTAAACAATTTTGTTTCTTGTGTTTCATAATTAAATCAAGATTACCAATCTAATCGGGATAAATCCAAATTACCATTGGGTCTGGCCAGACACACATCTGATTAATTAAGCGAGGGGCCCAGTAGCATTATTATTTCAATCCAGTTGAATGAACAAATTCTATCTTGACTACAAGTATCTTATCATATATTTCTGAATACTTATGAATATAGTCTTTATGGCTACCTTGTTACGGGTAGTTTTAGAAGTATATCAAAAAGTACCATCCACATACATAAAACTAACTTGCATCTCAAGTCTAAGGATTTAGTAACGTAAATCATTTACAAGTTTCACTTGATGACGACGATCCATAAAGTGAGTGACTTGCGTTGGAGAAGTCCGACATGCAAATCTATTGAATATCGTGTGAGATGGAGAACCGTTCTTTAAATATTCTACGAATATAACCAAACACTCAAATATGTCTTAATTCAATTATATTCCCATATAATTGATCGACATAGACTATTTAGAATAACATTTTATTCATGGATTAAACATGCAAAAATAGGACCAATAATTATAATGAAAACGAATCATATCAAATACTTCAATTCATAAAATAACATTGTTTGACAATATCCTTTATCCAAATACTAAAATACAGATTACATGAAACTACTAGCAGGACGAAGACCCATGCTTCTAGCATGTCGAGTAAGCTTAGGACCGGCTAAGGCTTTCGTAAACGGATCAGCTAGATTTTCATCTGTATGAACTTTAACAATATCAATTTCGCCAGTTTTAATGCACTCACGAACATAATGATATTTTCTTTGAAAGTGTCTGGCGCCTTTCTGAATTCCTGATTCTTTGGCTATGATAATTGCAGCAGAATTGTCACAATTCATCTTTATCGGATAGTCATTTGAAGGAACTACGCCAAGTTCATCAATAAACTTCCTTATCCAAACAGCTTCTTTTGCAGCTTCAGAAGCAGCTATATATTCAGCTTCTGTGGCATGTTGTGCAGTAGTACTTTGTTTGGAGCTTTTCCATACAACTGCGCCCCCATTCAAAACGAAGACATACCCAGTTTGAGATTTCGTGTCATCTCTATCGGTCTCGAATCCAGCATCACAATAACATTTAACTTGCAGTTCTGCTTCAGGATTACCACCATACACCAAAAACGTGTCTTTAGTATTTCTTAAATACTTAAGAATATTTTTCACAGCAGTCCAGTGAGCTTCACCAGGATTCTGTTGAAATCGGCTTGTGATGTTTTGCGCGAACGCCACATCAGGTCTTGTGCACCTCACAGCATACATAATGGATCCTACAGCCGAAGCATAAGGAACATTTTGCATACGCTTCATCTCTGCAGATGTTGTAGCACATTGAGATTTATTTAAATGAAGATCAACTTGCATTGGAATGGAACCACGTTTTGAATTATCCATTCTATATCTCTTAAGGATTTTGTCAAGATAAGCATTTTGACTTAATCCAATCAACCGCCTTGATCTATCTCTATAGATTTTTATTCCAAGAATAAACGCCGCTTCTCCTAAATCTTTCATAGAAAAACACTTACCAAGATAGTCCTTAACTTCTTGAAGACTTGGTATATGATTTCCCATTAATATTATGTCATCAACATATAAGATTAGGAAAATAACGTTACTCCCACTAGCCTTTTGATATACACATGGCTCATCAAGATTTTGATGAAAACCAAACTTTTTGATTTCCTCATCAAATCTCTTATTCCAGCTCCTAGATGCTTGCTTAAGTCCATAAATGGATCTTTGAAGCTTACATACTTTACTGGGATGATTAGGATCAATAAAACCTTCAGGTTGTTCCATATAGATTTCTTCTTCTAAGAAACCATTCAAGAACGCGGTTTTAACGTCCATTTGCCAAATCTCATAGTCATAGTACGCCGCTATAGCTATGAGAATTCTAATAGCTCTTATGTCGGCAACAGGTGAAAATGTTTCCTCATAGTCAACACCATAAGTTTGAGTGAAACCCTTTGCAACAAGTCGAGCTTTATAAATGTATACCTTGCCATCCATATCTGTCTTCTTCTTGTAGATCCACTTACTTTTAACAACTTTTGCATTTGGTGGAAGCACTACAAGTTTCCAGACTTTATTATCATTCATGGATTGCATTTCCTCGTTCATAGCAACAAGCCACTTTTCGAATTCAGGGTCCGATAAAGCTGCTTTATAATTAGCAGGTTCATTAAGATCCCCTAAACTGTGCTCTTCAACTTCAATATTGAAGGACAGTCGATCTGGATCGATCTCTACATTTAGACACAATCGATTAGGAGCTTTATGTGTCCTTACAGATCTACGAACGGGAACAACATCCTCTTCTTGAGAGACAATCGGGGCAAGACTTTCTTCCTCAATAGGATGTTCGCTAGTGTTTTCAGAAGGTAAAATATCTTCATCATCTAATTCTACGTTTCTCCCACTCTCTTTTTGAAGTATGAAATCCTTTTCCAAGAAATCTGCATACCTCTCAACAACTATTTTGTTTTCAGGTGGGTAGTAGAAATAGTAACCCATAGTTTCCTTAGGGTATCCTACGAAGATACACTTAACAGATCTTTGTTGAAGTTTATCAGGCGTGTGACGTTTCACATGTGCCTCACATCCCCAGACCTTTAAGTAAGACAAGTTAGGAACTTTTCCATGCCATAGTTCATACGGAGTCTTGTCTACCTTCTTGGTTGGAACCATATTGAGAATGCGTGCAGCAGACTCTAGAGCATAATCCCAAAAGGATAACGGCAAAGTTGTAAGACTCATCATTGATCGAACCATATTTAACAAGGTACGATTACGCCTCTCAGACACACCATTATGTTGTGGCGTGTAAGGAGGTGTAAGCTGTTGAACAATTCCATAAGCCTTTAGATAGTCTTTAAATTCTTGACTAATATATTCACCACCATGATCTGATCGTATGGCCTTAATAGTCTTTCCGAGTTGATATTCAACTTCATTCTTGAATACCTTAAATGCTTCAAAGACTTCATGTTTATGCTTATGTAAATAAACATAACCATAACGACTATAATCATCAGTAAAGGTAATTGTAGCACCTCGGAAAAATTTAGAACTCCTTTTTTTTATGTAAGAGTATGTACCACAAGCAATTGCAAATTTGCCGTTACTTTCTAACAAAAAGTTATCCTTCAAGCGACATGCAATATTTTAAGCTATTGAGAGTTTTAATAGCACGTATAAATCATCATTTTGCCTTCGGATCTAAAAGGGTATTTTAGAAAACAAGTAGCAATAAAAATCATATTTTTCACGCCTTGCGAAATAATGTCGCACGACTATATTTTTTGTGACCCGTCCTAACTTTAATAAATAAAAGTTAAATGGACAATATTTAAATATTACTAAATAAGCAATATACCTTAACGTTTCATTACCTCAAAACTTCTAATAGTATTATATATAGATAATTATATATATTTATTATTATATATTATTTTATATATATATATATATATATATATATATCTATGTGTGTGTGTGTGTGTGTGTGTGTGTGTGTGTGTGTGTGTGTATCTAAGTCAATGAGTAGAAAAAAAATATTTCAACACATGCATGCCAACACTATCATTACATCCAAGGACCTACACCTTACGTCTTTTCTAAAAATATTCACATATCACGCTTTTCTTTCAAATTTTAATTCAACGAATAGAGTTATTTCTCTTAACGTAATAGAATGAACAATCATAGCAAACAGTATCATATACATCAATAGTATATGTGAATTATGTCATTCACATGCATAGCCTCAGGAAACGAGTAAATTCTTTGAGTATAAATGAGGAACCATGCATGAACAATTCTATCACAACTAAAACTTGAAAAACAAGAAGTAAACTATACGGTTTGAGCTCAAGTTTCGTTGAAGAGCTAAGTGGACGTCGGCTTAAAAGGGGTAGCAACCAAGTGTGGTTCGACCTCTTATCACCATCTTTTCTTTCTCACCGTCGTTCGGCAAACTCGGACGTCGGTAAGTCGTCCTCGTAGTTTAACATTGATATGTCATTCACCATATAATTAACGAGACTTCGGTGTCGCATGACCTATGCATGACATACAACCCATGCGAGGTTAATATGTGCATACGCATGCAAGGGTTTGGGTCGTGACATACATAAAATAACAGCATGTAATAAACCTTGTAAATAACATACCATGCGTGATAATAAATAACGAAACCAAGAAATTTCATTAACCTTAAACACGTATAAGACTTGCTACGTTGGCTCGCTAGGGATTGGCATGCACTAGAATTACGCATAAAAATGTCTTAGGGTTCCTTATATTGTGACCTCGATCTATGGCATGTGTGTTACCAAGTCAACCCAAGACAAACCACAACGAGACTTTTGCTTGTTGTTGGTGCGTCACAGGCTCCGTAAAGAGCGATCCCATCGTGCTCGTTAGTTCGTACTAAGACCCCACTATACTTGACGAATAGTTGCTGCTTGAGGCGCACCTCAATGCATGCCGACAGCCATCATAGGCTGCTGCCTTGTCGCGGTTGTTGCATTAGCAACGTGACCACAACAGCTGCTGCTGTTGGGCCTACTCGCGTGAACCGTCCTTGTGTCTCATCATTTTAAAAACTTCGTAACCAAGTAGTTGAGTCAGAAATCATGTGGGTTTAAATAGAAGAACTAGTTATACATGTTTAGTATAATATTTTGTAGGAAAAAGAAACCACAACAGTGGCTACCAACTCTACTGTTGGGTCGGTTGAAACAAAGCAGGAAATAACAAAATGGCAAGGGCCACATAATTTGTTTTGGTATGTACATAAAGGGCCACATGCATGCAATTCATTTTATAAGAACTTAGAAATATGAGAACATGCATGTGAATATATATTATAACACATGTGGTATTTTAAAACATGCATGTAAGTTTGTATATAATTAGACGTTAAGGAGTATTGGAACTTGCATGTTTTCAAGACCCAAATTAGTTAATAAACTAGTTAACAAAACGATATTTATTTTGATAAGTAGAAAATCTAAATAACATTTTTTGATGACATAGAGTTAGTAACAACAAAACCGAATTTTAAACGAGTCGAACAAACCATGACATATATATATAAAACTGATAATTTTACAAATTAATTAACGACTACGGTGTAAATAAATAAACGCGATAAGAAAATATATAAACTTAGTAACATACAAATAATGTTTACACTTACCTGAGATATAAGTCACTTGAACTTGTAAATATAAATTACGGCATATAATATTATCAAGTTCCGGTACATATATATTTATAGTTGTAAAGTCGTGCACCATCCTCAGAGCCAACGATTTTTAATTAACATTTTGAAACCATTAAACATGATCTCATAAACGACAGTGCTTTGATGACTCATTTGCATAATTCATTACATACATTAAGTTTTAGAATGTAAACTCAGATTTGTCATAATTACTTAGGTGTAATTATCAACTTGATGATTATCAACTTGATGATTATCAACTTGATCCTGTTACTCCACCACCCTCACCTTCATCCCCATTCACGATGGCTGCTTACCAGCTAATGATTGCTGAAACGGACCCCACCTAGAGAGAGGAAGCTCTAACAGAAACTGGTCAGAATTCGGTGCCTATACCTGAGACAGTCTTGACCGTATGCATGACGCGCCTTAGAGGACAGTTGCATACCATTCTCGAGGACATGGAACATTGCCCAAATGCTTGTTTGGAGGAGTTAGAAGCCTTCATGACATTGTGGGATGTGAAGCCCCAAGTTAAGGAAAGTTCGTTGGAGATGCTACATGTGGACGAACTGATTACTCAGCTTAGACAAGTGTGTGAGGATGTGGAGGATCGTGCTAGTAATGCTCAGGAGGAAGCACGACAGAAGAGGAAGGAGGCACTTGAGGAAGTAATCCAGCAAATCTACCGTAACAAGAACTAGTTTATTTCTGTCTTTTGTACAACCACTAAGCTATAGGTTTGTCACGGCTAGTGAACTCTTGTACCCCCTTTACTCTTTGAAATAAGTATCATGTTTGCGAATAATAATAGTTTTGATTTCAAAAGACATGCCATTTGTAATAACGTGACTATCTTTACACATATAACTCTTGTACATGTCATAACTGTCATTTCATTGTCCCTCTTATATAAAATGGCACTCGGACGACGCCCAACTGTCCGCCAAAACCCTCCAGTCAACCATTCGACCAACCGAAACAATGTGGACATCAACAGTGGCATTGACACTTAGATGCTCAACCAGCTCATTGCCACAAGAGTTGCTGAAGCACTCGCAGCTGCCGTTGTGACTCATGCTGCAAGCACTCAAGAAGAGAACAACCTAGGATCTAACTCTTCCCAGAAAAAGGCATGCAACTATAAGGAATTCCGTGCAGTCATGCATGAAAACTTCTGTGGTACTGAAGGTGCTGTAGGCTTAACCTGATGGTTTGAGAAACTAGAATCTCAATTTGGGATAATTAACGTTACAGAAGGTGACAAAGTTAAGTTTGCTTCTAGCACACTGCTAGATAGTGCTTTAACTTGGTGGAACATGTACGTTCGTTCTGTTACTCTCGATACCGCTCATGCAACACCTTGGAGTAATTTCAAGGCTATGTTCATCCGAAAGTACTGCCCTCGCAATGAAGTCAAACAAATGGAAGACGAATTGTGGAACTTAAAAGTGAATGGTACAAACCTTACTACCTATAATCAACGTTTCTAAGAACTCATCCTCTTATGCCCTGAAATGGTACCCAACGCCGACCGGTTGTTGGAACGTTACATCGAAGGTCTACCTTTGAACATCAAGGGTAACGTAACCTTGTCCAAACCAGTAGACTTGCATGAAGCAATTAAAATGGCTCAAGGTTTGATGTACCAAGTGGTTTAAGAGTTAGGAGAAAACTCACGTGACAAGTGGAAATGGAATGGAAACCATTACACCCACAACCCCAACAACACTAGCAACCTCAACCCGAACAAATGTCCAAAGACAACAAGGGTGTTTACAGCCGGGCAAGGTTCTTATGCTGGTAAGTTACCTCAATGCGGAAAGTATGGACGACACCACATTGACGCATGCCCTCCTGCTTGTTTCAACTGTGGAAAGGCAGGACATAAGGCCAAATACTGCCGAGCTTTACCTCGTCCCACAAACCAAAGAGGACCAGGAAGCCAGGGAGGACAGGGAAGCGATGTCACTTGTTTCAGATGTGGTGAAAAAGGACATTACAAGAACAAGTGTCCGAACAATGGAAGTCAAGGCGGTGGAAACCAAATTCGAGGCAACCAACAAAATCCTCAGAACAATCAGAGGCAGAATCAAGGAAACCCTAAGGGAAATAACCAAGCATCAACTAGCACTCAAGGAGGACGCAGAGTATACAGCCTATGTGCAGAAGCTGCTGTGAAAGATAACAATGTGGTGAATGGTACGTTCCTGATCAATAATGTTTATGCTTTGGTGCTATTCGATACTGGTGCGGATAGAAGCTTTGTGTCATATGCTTTTAGTAAATATATAGACATCCATCCTACAACCCTAGATACTAATTATAGTGTGGAGCTAGCCGACGGCAAGTCACTAACCACAAGTACTATTTTAAGAGGGTGTACTCTTAACTTGCAAAATCACCTGTTCAAAATCCACTTACTCCCTATAGAATTAGGAAGTTTTGACGTCATAGTCGGAATGGATTGGATGGCCGAACATTGTGCGGAAGTTGTGTGTTATGAGAAGTACATTCGCGTTCGATATGGAAACGATATGCTAATCATACAAAGCGAAAGAAGCGGAGTTAAAAACGAATCGAGATTAGAAGCCATCTCAAGCATCAGAACGCAGAAGTACATCGACCAAGGATGCCAAGTGTTTTTAATTCAAATGATGATGGAGGAGGAAACTAAAATTCCAGAGAGGCGTATTGAAGATGTGCCTGTTGTTAGAGACTTTTCGGAAGAATTTCCTGAAGATTTGCTAGGATTACTCCCGACACGCCAAGTAGAATTTCACATCAAGCTAATACCCGGAGCTGCACCCGTTGCCCACGTACCATATCGTCTTGCACCTGCGGAGATAAAGGAGTTAGCCGAGCAACTAAAAGAACTTTCTGACAAAGGTTTTATAAGACCAAGTTCCTCTCTGTGGGGAGCACCAATCTTGTTTGTCAAAAAGAAAGATGGATCTTTCTAATTGTGTATCGATTATCGTGAGTTGAACAAACTTACTATGAAAAATCATTATCCCTCACCCATGATCGATGACTAATTCGATCAGTTACAAGGATCCAGCATCTACTCAAAAATTGACTTAAGGTCAGGTTACCATCAGTTAAGGGTTAGAGAAGAAGATATTTCCAAGACTGCTTTCAGAACACGATACGGACACTATGAGTTCCGAGTTATGCCTTTTGGTTTGACCAACGCACCTGCGGTGTTCATGGATCTCATGAACCGTGTGTGAAAGCCATACTTGGATAAGTTTGTGATTGTGTTCATCGACGATATTCTCATATACTCCCGCAATGAGAAAGAACATGAGGAACACATAAAAACTAGTCTAGAGTTGTTGAAGAAAGAAGAACTATATGCCAAATTTTCCAAGTGTGAATTTTGGATCAATACGGTAAAATTCCTTAGTCACGTGATTGATAGTAGTGGTATTTACGTAGACCCAGCTAAGATTGAAGTAGTTAAGAGTTGGGCATCTCCAACCACTCCTTCGGAGATTCGCCAGTTCTTAGGTCTTGCAGGCTACTATAGGAGATTCATCAAAGGATTCTCCAAAATAGCTAAGCCCATGACTGAGCTTACGTAGAAGAACCAAAAGTGCAATTGGGGTGAAGAACAGGTAGAAGCTTTTCAGCTATTGAAGCAGAAACTATGTGTTGCACCTATTTTAGCACTACCGGAAGGCAGTGATGACTTTGTGGTGTACTGTGATGCATCCATAAAAGGATTAGGTGCGGTACTGATGTAGATAATGAAAGTTATTGCATATGCTTCTAGACAACTAAAGATCCACGAGAAGAACTACACCACTCATGATCTGGTTCAAATGTTTTCTGTGAGTGTTGGTGGCTCGGGAAAAAAGGACAGTTACAAGAACAAGTGTTATTCCGAGTAGACAATGGTAGAGAGAATCATTGAGATAGGGAGGTGTGTGAAAAGCCAAATGTCTGTCGTCACGAGACTCTAATAATCGCCCTTTCAATCACTATCCTACGGGACTCCATTACCATCGAAACTCTATGTGTATTAACTACGATTCGCTTAGAGATTATAGAAGATCGGAGAAGTGCAGAAAGAGTGAGTAGAGACAATCTATACGTCATCAAACTCTCAGCTGATAAGCATAGAGTGGGTGGGTGCTGTCAGCAACCTTCAAGTGTGAATGAGACGCCCTGTAATGTTTCATTGTCGTATTACTGCCGCAGTCAGCCTTCAACCCCGCCCGCGCGTCAAGCTTCTCCTCCATTCACGATCGCGCGCTTATGGTCAAGTTCACCCCTGACTCATTCTATGTCTATCACATCAGTGCTATTTGATACTGGTGCGGGATTAGACGCTAGATTGTGTCAAAACTATATGTTTGTCAGAGATAATATATGCAAGCACACATCCCACTATACCACCCAATGACACCCTAATTAGCTCGATCGAGGTCGTTCGCACGACGCAAAAGCTCATCTATCCCTACAAATAACATTGCTAAGCAGGGCCTGCTACGCTTAACTTGCCAATTCCTGTTCAACAATCGACCTACTCCCTATAGATCTAGGAAGTTTTTCTGTGACTGTCATTGTCGGAATGGGTTGATGGCCAAACTTCGTGCGGAGTTGTGTGTTATGAGGGAAGTATTTCGGTTCCATATGGGAAATGATTATGCTAATTGTACAGGCGAAAGAAGGGAGCGTTTAAAAAACGAATCTTAGAGTAGAAGTCATCTCCGAGACATCCAGAACGCGCAGAAGTTTCATAACCAGGGATGTAAGTGTTCTTGATTAATGATGAAGGATGTGGAAACTAAATCCGAGAGAAAGGCGAATTGAAGATGCTGCCTGTTGTTAGAGAATTTCCGGTAGTATTTCCCTAAGTATTTGGCAAGGGGGGGCCCCACCCCCCCACCGTCCCACCCACCCCCCTCCTCCCACCCCCCCCCACCCCCACACACCACCCCCCCCCCCCCCCCCCCCCCCACCCCTACACACCCCCCACCACACTACCCTTACCCCCCTCCCCATAGAACCCACCCCCCCCAATACTCTGTTCATCATCTTTGATAGCTGCCTATTGATCGATAATGATACTAATAGTAAAAAGATCTCAAAAACAACACCTAACTTCCACTATAATCTCCCCCCCCCAAATCTACCCCAACAACAATCCCCAAATTCCCCTCAAAAACCCAACCTCCCCCCCCCCCCACTCACCCCCACCACCCCCCTCCCACCCCCACACACCCCCCCATCCCCACACCGCCCACCCAACTTCCACGACAAAGTAGAATTTACATTGAGTTTTAATACTAGAAGCTTCACCTGAGTGACTCGTGACCTTATCATCTTGACTGCAGACCAATGAAAAGAACTAGCTCACCCGAACAGCTAAAGAACTCTTATGACAAAGTTTTTAAGACCCGAGTTCTCTCCGTGGGGAGCAACCAAATCTTGTTTTTCAAAAGAAAGAAGGATCTTTCGAATGTGTATCGATTATCGATGAGTTGACAAACTTACAGTGAAAAATCGTTATCCTTATCAAGGATCGATGGGACTTATTCGATCAGTTCGCAAAGGGTCCAACATTACTCAAAAATTGACTTAGGTCAGGTTATCATCAGTTAAGGGTTAGAGAAGAAGATATCCCCAAGACTGCTTTCAGAACACTATACGAACACTATGAGTTCCGAGTCATGCCTTTTGGTTTGACCAACGCGCCTGCGGTATTCATGGATCTCATGAATCGTGTGTGCAAGCCATACTTGGATAAGTTTATGATTGTGTTCATCGACGATATTCTCATATACTCCCTCAATGAGAAAGAACACGAGGAACACCTGAAAACTATTCTGGAGTTGTTGAAGAACAGAGAATGTATGCCAAATTTTCCAAGTGTGAATTTTAGATCAATACGGTAAAATTCCTCGGTCACGTGATTGATAGCGGTGGTATTCACGTAGACCCAGCTAAGATTGAAGCAGTTAAGAGTTGGGCATCTCCAACCACTCCTTCGGAGATTCGCCAGTTCTTAGGTCTTGCAGGCTACTATAGGAGATTCATCGAAGGATTCTCCAAAATAGCTAAACCTATGACTGAGCTTACGCAGAAGAACCAGAAGTTCGATTGGGGTGGGGAACAGGAAGAAGCTTTCCAGCTATTGAAGCAAAAAACTTGTGACTGCACTATTTTAGCACTTTCCGGAAGCAGTGAAGATTTTGACGGCTCTTACTGTGATGCATCATAAAAGGTTAGGTGCGATACTAATGCATGAGAATGAAATCTTATTGACTTACGAATCTAGGCAAACTAAGATCCACCGGGGAAAAATACACCACTCATGATCTAGAATTAGGAGCAGTAGTGTTCGCCCTGAAGATCTGGAGACACTATTTGTATGGCACAAAATGTGTAGTGTTCACCGACCACAAGAGTCTACAACATATCCTAGACCAAAAGGACCTCAATATGAGGCAACGAGATGGATAGAGCTCCTAAGTTGATTAGATTGCAAAATCGTTATCACAGGGAAAGCAAATGTCGCGTAGCGGGACTGCCTTGACGTCGAAAGGAAAGGAATCAGAACCATTACTGAGTAAGAGCCTTGGTATGACCACTTGGCTTTGGACCTTCCATTATGTTCTTATGGCTCAGATAGGAAGCAGTTAAGGTTGAAAACATTAGAAGACAGAAGATATATTGATCAGGCTTGTTAAGGAAATTAGAAGCCAGCGTGATGACATTATGTTTGGATAATAGGGAGTGGTTACATGTACGATGACCAAGTTCTTTGATTATGCACGAGTCGCATAAGTCAAAGTATTCTAGTTATCACCCAGGATACGCCAATGTGTACCATGACATGAAAATGTTATATTGGTGGCCAAACATGAAGGCTGACATCGCCACATATGTCAGCAAATACCTGACTTGTGCTAAGGTTAAGGCCGAACATCAGAGGCCCTCTGGTTTATTGGTCCAACCCGATATACCATAATGGAAGTGGGAAAAGATAACAATGGATTTCATCACCAAACTACCTAAAACGGCAGCAGGATTCGATTCAATTTGGGTCATTGTTGATCGTCTTACCAAGTCTGCGCACTTTTTGCCAATGAGAGAGACGGATTCAACAGAAAAATTAATGAGGCTTTACATGAAGGAGATAGTATCAAGACATGGTATACCGGTGTCAATCATCTCCGATCATGATAGCCATTTCACTTCGAGAGTTTGGTAATCCTTGCATAAAGCATTAGGTACACAGTTGAACCTGAGTATTGTCTATCACCCTCAGACCGATGGTCAGAGTGAGAGAACCATTCAAATATTAGAGGACATGCTAAGAGCTTGCGTGATTGACTTCAAAAATGGTTGGGATAGACACTTACCCCTAGTATAATTTTCGTACAATAATATTTATCACACAAGCATTAAAGCTGCACCGTTCGAAGCACTTTACGGTAGGAAGTGCCGATCGCTTGTATGTTGGGCTGAAGTTGGAGAAGCACAACTTACCGCACCAGAGATTATTCACGAGACTACGAAAAAGATTTTCAAGATTAGGGATCGCATGCAAGTGGCACGTGATAGACAAAAGAGCTATGCTGATAAGAGGCGTAGGCCCCTTGAGTTTGAAGTTGGAGATAAGGTCATGCTCAAAGTTGCACCATGGAAAGGCGTGATTCAATTCGGAAAGCATGGAAAGCTAAATCCTCATTATATTGGACCCTTTCGGATCATAGAAAGAATTGGTCCTGTGGCTTACCGTTTGGACTTACCACGAGAACTTAGTAAGGTACACAATGTGTTTCACATCTGCAACCTAAAGAAATGTTTGTCCAATGACACACTCGTTATTCCTCTGGAGGAAATCCAACTCGACGACAAACTCAACTTCGTTGAAGAACCCGTAGAGAT
>BQNB010052811.1:23119-40303 GCA_026074375.1 Tanacetum coccineum | reverse complement strand
GGCAAGTTGAAGTCCCGCTGGTCAGGACCATTTACCATTGTTTAAGTTTTTCCGTATGGCACCGTTGAGTTATCCCAAAACTCCGGGCCAAACTTCAAAGTAAATGGTCATCGTCTGAAGCACTACTTTGGAAGGGATGTCCTTGCTATGGATATCCCGGAGCTCCAAACCTTCCCTAAGGACAATTAAATTCAGGGAATTGGGTCAAGCTTAGTGACCCTAAACACGCGCTTGGTGGGAGGCACCCCATGCTTATCCTAGTTTATCCGTAGTAGTATGCTAGCTTAGTAGTAATGAATAAGTGTTTAGTTGTTGTGAGGAGGCTTGCCTCTACCTTTTCCATGTTTTGTGTTTTGTGTTGTATTGTCCAGGATGTCTCGGATTTTTAAAGCCTCTCGTGCTAGCGGTATTTGTCCTTCGATCACAAGAGCTTCACATCCTCAGCTTCATTTGGGAATCTGATATCCTAATCTTATCGACTAACATTTATCTTTAAGCATACTTTATAAACGGCTTAGGATTTACGTAGAAACCCTTCGTAAAAAAAACATTGAGGACAATGTTTCATTCTAGTATAGGGGGATCTTCGATTTGATTGTGCCTGCAGCCGTTGTTTTCACGTAATTCCGTTTTTACCACCAAAATTTTCAAAAATAAAATAAGTGTTTTGTCACAATTTTGACTTTCCTGCTGGGTAGAATAAGAGTAAATTTTGACTCGATCGAGCGTGTTGAGCTCTAGCTTGTTCCTTAACTTTTAGACTAAGCGTTCGCGAATATTCGCGAAGAACGAAAAATGATAGTGTTAAGTATGAGTTGGATGCTAAACAAGGATTATTTGGAAATCTTAAGAGCTCATGTATGTAATTTGTCGCTTTTTCTCCCACAAGCTCTTAACCTGATTAATATACGTGCTACTTTTGGAGATTAAACTTAAATCAATAATTTTTATATAGTATATAGCAAAAACTTTAGCCTTAGTTCAAATTTATACTTGAATTTTTCAAAAAGACGTCTTCCCTATATCATATATATATATAAAAAAATGATGAAAAATGCAAAAATATAATAAATATAAACTGTGGGCTGATAAAAGTTTGCTGTATCTTGCCGGCTCACAACCGATGTTGCAGCCTTCTAAAGAAAGCCCATAGTAAGAATAATAATCCGAGGCTGATAAAAGTTTGTTGCATCTTGCCGGCTCACAACCGATGTTGCAGCCTTCTAAAAGGTCGAGGGTTACAATTGCATAAATGTTTAATATTAAGTGTGAATTAATAAATAGATCTCTTTTTGTTAAATTCAAATATGCTTTTGAACTTTGGCTATTCTATTTTATAAGCTATGTATATACGGAAAACCTGAGAGTTTTTGAAACCTAAGGTCCGTGAGTCCCGATACTAGTCTCTGTGAGGTGTCAAAAGCCTGGTCACTTAGCCGCAAGGTTGGGATGTGCCGAGACGAAAGTCGCTACATGGGATGATCTCGCTTTTTAAATCATTTTAGTTCGGGTGGAACAGTGAAAATAGATGTTGCAAATGTTGATCTATGGCTGAATTTTAAAATAGCACATTACACTTAAGATATAATAATTATCGGGAGTGAAGAGTATACAAGTTGCAATTATTGAGTAGTGTTAGACCATCTTAACTCATTAATTAACGGTTGATTTTTGTTTTAAGCTTGAGGTTTAGAATAGTAAAAAGTAGGAACGATGAATATATCCTTTTTGGGGGCATTCTCGGATTTGAAATGTCATCTTGTTCTTAGGATCCCCTTAAAGTTATAAAATAACGAAAGTTCAAACGTTCTTGTTAGTTGCTTCACATGAAAACTCAAAACAAATGAGAAAAATGAAAAATACAAAAATATGTGTAGGAATAAGTGTATATATTTAAAAATGGTAAAGACGGGGCTTTTCGAAACTTATGAGTCTTTAATTCCCTTGATGAACACTTTGCTACTTTTCAAGATTATTAGTCGAGGGGGATCGAGATTCTTAGTTTCTAAGTACTTATTTCATAGCATTGCGTGAGGACACGACAATGTCTTAGTATGGGGGGATTTTGGTATGCGTAATTACACTTACTTTTCACATTAAAATCGGACTTAAATGCCCCAAAAATCGTTACCAAAATACATTGTATTTGTATGTTTTCATTTATATTGTGCAGGAAACGGATATCTAAGAAAAGGATAAAAAATCAAGCAAAAACGGACAAAACCAAGCACAGAATGGAAAAACATGGAAAAGCCAAAGTCAAATCAAAGCCAAAGTCCAAGAAAGACAAAGTCAACGGTCAAAACCGGAACCGACACCGAAGAATACTTGATGGGCCCACCCGAACCCATCTAAGGGACGGACAGCCCATTAGTTATATTACATGAAGACTTTAAGCCCAAGTATTAAGTAAAAGGCCCATTTCCTTTTTATTATTATAGCCGCCCAAACTGAAAAAATTGCTAAGGCCCATTCCCATTTTAACCTTCGTTAGTACCTTTTGGGACTAACTTTGCAAAAACTTCAATATACTGTGAGGGGGGCATTTCTGCCATTCCCCCCAAAGTTGAATCCACCACAACGCGGATTTATTGCAAGATTTATTTATACACCTTGGAGGGCTTGTTTTGCCAACTCCACAAACCTTTCCCCTGCACCCTCAAACAAACAGACATAAACCCCTCTTTCCCGCCAATGAACAGTACCCAATACTGTTCATTGTCTCCTACCTTAGCAACAAACAAAAACTCATTAATAAAACTATAAACCCACACCCCACCATGGATCAATGAACAGCTTGGCAATTCCCCAACTTCCCTCATTCGGCTCAAAGAAAATGACAAGAATTCAAATGGTCAAGATCAATTTGCTTTGGGGACTACTCAAAAATGGCTGGCATAGATGGTGATTATGGCTCACTACACAACAAAACACAAGCTGAAGTCTCTTTCAAAGAAACACAAGACCTAGATTCTTCCGGTTCTGGTACAAATCTAGGGCAGTTGTAGCACTTGAAAGTATGTAGTTTTTTAACCTAGTTTAGTTCAGTTAGTTTTTATGCACTTTTAATTCTCAAGTATTGCTAATTTTTTTAAGATAAATGAAATTCAGTTTGTTTTCTTTAAACCGTTTTTCCAGTTTAAGTGTCTTTAAGTTTCTAAAGTTTCTTTCATAAGTTTTTCCTAAGCTTTTATAACTAGGGTGTGTTATGGATTAAGCTTTCTCAAAAACTTATCTAAGCTTTTAAGTTTTCATTAGTAAGGAATTTGGCATTTTGAGCTTTTGGATGATAAGCAAATAAAGGAAGTGCTTATGGGTTCAGTAGAGTGCTTATTTATAAGCTGGGTAGGTTTTTAGAGCTTATTTAGTTAGGTTTTTAATCCTTGTTTCAGGAACAAGGGAGCAAGTAAGGTTTCCTTTTTCATATTTTGCTTATTACTGTACAAGTGTTTTTAAAGGCTATTTTCTATCTTTTTATGTTATTTATGATATTTTATGAGGCTTATGCTTACTTAATGTTTCACTGCCGTTTATTTTGGTTTTGCTTTGAATCTGTCCTTTATATGCTCTTAAACTGTTTATCTCTTAATTTTCTGCTTATTTGCCATTGAATTGTTGCTTATTTATGCTTTGTTATGATGTTTAATGCTTATCTTGCTTAGTTTTTTTTAGTTTAAAAGTGATTTGTGCGAATTTCTTAGTTAGTACTGGTAGTGTATTCAGTTAGTACTGGTAGTGTAATTTGTTAGTACTGGTAGTTCATGAGTAATACTGTTGGATTAATTTAGCTTATTTAAGTGCTTATTATTGATTGAAGTCTGCTTATAAGTGTCTTATATTGTTATTTGATGATCTGTTTTTAACAGTTTAGGATCGAATCAGCTTGAAATAGAAAAAAAATGACTTTTGAAAACTTAAAGTGCTGTTTGGAACAAGCAGTACTAACCCATAATTAGTACTGCTAGTTTTCTTTTGGACTTTTACCCTAACAGTACTAACTCCAAGTTAGTACTGGTAGTGTATTTAGTTAGTACTGGTAGTGTTGTTAGTGCTGTTAGTGCATTTTTGCTTATTAGCTTATTATTTCTGCTTATTTAGGATTAGCTTAGCTTTTTAGAGTAGATTTAGCCCATTTTCGCTTACTGTCTTTAGTTTAGAGCTTATTTAAGCTTATTTGCCTTTTTAAAAGTTAATTTTAAGTGTTTATTTTTTAGCTTATTTGCCATTCTAGCTTATTCTAGTTGCTTATTTTTATGCTTGAGTGCTCATTAGGGGTAGTTAAATATCTGTTTTAGCTTAATTGCTTAATTCTTATTTCATTGTGTTTTATTAAGCCTAGCAGTACTAAGTTGAAGCTAGCAGCACTAACTTTTTAAGTTAGTACTGCTGAGTCTTATTTGTTTTTCTAGCTTATCTGTCTTAAATTCTTAGCTTATTTTTGTTCTTAGCTGCTTAATAGGTGTAGTGTAGGACATATCTTAGCTTATTTGTCATTTAGTTGCTTATTGTTGGGTTGTTTTTGCTAATACTGCCATTTTGTTTTGCTTATTTCGTGCTTATTTGCAAGTTACAAAATTTTTTCCTTTTTTAAAGTTGCTTATTGTTAGCTTTTTCAAAAAGTTATATATCATTTAGGGTTAAATTTTTGGATAATTTAGTTTTGTTTTAACTCACGTTTTTACTCTCCCGTCCACGTTTTAGGATTTACTCATTCTAGCTTTCGTTTTTAGGTTTTCCTTAATTGTTTTTGCATTCTAATTAGAACAACAAAATCCAAATCTTTTTCCATTCAAGCATCGTAATTCAAACCAACTTTCGACTTTCCAATTCGCTCCTCGTTGGGGATAAACGACCCAGGAATATCATATCATACTACTCTCGGTTTCATTGATTATTTTTAGATTATCCTTATTATATATATTTTATTATATATATATGAAAGGTCTAGTTTAAAAAAATAATCATGAGTTTAGTGATATTGTGCATTATACATAAGGATGTGCAAATATGATCAGTTGCACCACTGTCAACTACCCATATGAAATATGATTTGGTGATGTTAGAGGCAATGAAAGAGTGCATTTTAGCAATAGAATTAAAGGAATGAATACCAGTGATCTTAGTTGGAATTTTAGCATTGCTACTAAAGGAGAGAATACCTGCCACATGAGGAGTTACACCAAAAGATTCAGATTGTGTGTTTTGCATCATCATTAAGACTTGACTGAGTTGTTTCTGTAACTCATCCATCCTAGCATGAACTTAGGCTTCAGTAGTGCTTTGAGAAGTTGAGGTTGAGCATTGATCAAGTAGAGTGAATTATTGAGAAGAGATGTCAATTTGTGGCAAAGTTTCTCCTATAACCATGTTAACTATCCTTCATCCCCTTTGAGTTGAAGTTCCTCTTTGAGATGGTGGCTGATATTTGTTGTGTAATGGATGACCAGGAGGGTATCCAAGTAATTTGTAGCACTCCTCTTTCGAATGGCCTTCCTTTTTGCAGTAAGCATAAAAGATTCCTTTTCTAAAAGCACTTCTCCTTTCAGCAGGAGTGTTTGGCACATGAGTGTTTGGGTTGTTGTTTCTTTGTGGAGGTGTGTAATTGTGCCTAAATGTGTAAAGTGATATAGGAGTGGTGATTGGTTGGATTTTAGGGGCATCTCATTGTTTTTCCTCTTGCCTTAGCATGCTATATGCTTTGGCTACAAGGGGTAAAGGTTGCATGAGTAAAATCTGTCCCCTAAGGTTAGTATAGAAATTATCCAATCCCATCAAAAACTGAACTAATCTCTTCCTCTGCTCTCTTTCTCCATTCTCTTTTCTATTTTCACAAGTACACTTACAAGTACAAGCAATAGGTGCCACAATTGCATCTAGTTCATCCTATAATCCCTTAAGCTTGTGATAATAGACCTCTATTGTACAGTTTGACTGTTTTAGTTCAACAATGCCATTGGCTAGTTGATAAATCCTATGGCCATCTAACTGTGAATAATGCTCTTATAACTCATACCATAAAGCAGATGCATAATTAACAAATGTGAGATGATTACCAATTTGTTCAGAAATAGTATTCAGGATCCATGACATAAGCATGTCATTAGCCCTTTACCAATAAGCTCTAACAGATGATGTAATTGGTGGTTCTTCATACTCTCCATTGATTAATTTCAACTTATTCTTTGCACTTAATGCAATTAACATAGATATTTTCCATGTCCTATAGTTATCTGACCCATTGAGCTTTTTGGCAATCGATAACAAGCTTGGATGATCATTTAGATGAAAGTACAAGGGATGATGGGGTAAGTTGATGTCATCTTGGGGTAATGTTTTGTTGAGTGAATCAAAACTTGATGCCACCATTGTTAATGAAGAAAGTTAGTTGGAAATAGTAACTGAATTAAATTGATTTGAAAACAGAATTGTAACTGATTTAGATTGTTGAAAAATGAATAAAATGATGATTGAGTCGCGGAATTTGGTGGTATGATAGGTAATGGTTGTTTCTGATTGATTAGAACGTGGTTTGTGATGGTTTAATGGCAGATTGTAATGGTTTGATGGTGGTTTTGAGTAAAAAAATTGGCAGGAGAAATAGTTATGGTGGAGAAAGTTTGTTACATCATCGAAAAAAGTTGTTAGGGTTGTTCTGATGATCATTTCACCATAGTTTGTGGTGGTGAAGCTCTGATACCATATTAGAAAGTGAGAGAAATGTGTAACTAAGTGAAAAATGTATTGAATCAACCAAGTTACAAATGAGAGGGTTACAAGCTTGGTTTAAAAATGCGCGCATCATTGCGTAAATTGCACGCATCATTGCATTGCATTTAAAATTTCGCATCATTGTGCCTAATGCAAGGCCATCCCATATTGCATTCGCATTATAACGTAACTTACCGCATTTATATAATGCTAGCAACGGTCGCAATTGTCGCAATCCAGAATTTAAGTCATTTTAGTAGAAAATAAACCATATAAAAGATACCCACATATTTTAGTTCCCCTTTAAAGATAAAACTTGTTAAAAGACGTTCAAAACAAACACAATAACGAAAATCTAGTATTTTGTGTTTTGCAAAGTGTTTTATGTCGAGCTTTGCTTTCGATTTACTTGTTATAAAAATAGATTATTGGCCTAAATACAACATGCTAGTAACTTATTTTATTAGTTTATTGCAATTACTTCGTATTTGGTGGAATATACTATGTATAAATATTTTTCATATTTTTTTTAATACTAAACGCATCACGTCCAAATTACGCTCGCATTCGCATTATGCATCACACAATGGTCTTTGGGACCTTTAGCGCATTGGATCGTAAAACGCATTTTCAAACCAAGGTTACAAGTTTAAATAGAACAAAATGGCGGGAAAACTGAAACTAACATCTAACTAACTCTAAATGCTGTACAATCACTAAAACTACATTCTATTACACTTATACATGCTTCTATTCATCAATCTCTGCATCTTGTGAAGACTCCTTGATGTTTTAGCACTGGGTACTCTGCTTTGAATAGTGCAGACAAAGTGTTTGGATTTGTGGTTAACAGGGTGTTTGGATACATCTATATTATCAGAAACGTATTGCACAAATGCAAAGAAAAGACATGAAGAAGCACCTATTTGTATGGAAAGTATAAAGTCCGTTATATGTCTTGTGTAGAAAACCCAAATAGCGTGACAGAACAATTATAATAATAATAATAATAATAATAATAATTGTAAGTTGGTTTATTCAACGGAAACATAATAAATCCATAGGAGGAGAGTGGGAATAAAACACTTAGTCGATCCAATGGCATTATCATCATAATAAACAAACATAAAAGCGGAACAATAGTTGGTTTTATGTTGGTATACTTTACAAGTAGTAGTAACTAGTGCGGGGATCGATCAATCAACAAATACCAAACAAGAGTATTCATTCAACAAGCTAAGTAAGTAGTAATAAACAAGAGCGAGAATGCACAAATATCACATTACATCATGGGAGTTAAAGTCTAATAAAAAAAGAAAGCAATTAAAAAAATGAGTAAAACTACTACGCTTTCCTCATCATCTTCTTCTTCTGCATATTCTTGAAGTTTAATGAAGTAAGTGTTGATTAAACACAGGAAGAACACACATGTATTATCTAATACTTTGTTTCATTTATGAATCTGTTTTTTTTGTTACAGCAAGATTACATTCATATATATACATGTCAACCATTATGACTCTTACTAACCATTGTATCTTATTCTAACCATTGTAACTTTTAACAATAATAACTACCTTATAACTGCTTTTGTAACTACCATTATATCCAGCAAAGTCTGCTTTATTACTTAGCATATGATCTGATCTGAGTTATCCAACAAATTCCTCCCTTAAGCTCAGATCTCTTGCATCCTTCATTCCCATCTTCTGCTTGCAAAGATTAAAAAGTTCTGCCGGAAGTGCCTTAGTAAAAATGTCGGCTGCCTGATCACGACTCATTACATGATTCAACTGCACTTCCCTGTTCCTTATTTGTTCCCTGATGAAATGGAAGCGTACATCAATGTGTTTACTTCTTTCGTGATGTACCGGGTTCCTTGCCAACTCAATTGCTGACTTGTTGTCGACTTTAATCTCTGTTGGACCGTCTTGTTGATTCTTCAATTCCCGCAGCAGATTCCTTAGCCAAATTGCATGACAGACTGTCCAAGATGCTGCTACATATTCGGCCTCACATGTTGATAATGCTACTATTGGTTGTTTCTTTGAAGCCCATGTGAAGGCTGTTTCCCCCATAAAGAACACGTAACCAGAAGTGCTCTTTCGATCATCCACATCTCCATGCCAGTCACTATCAGAATAGCCTTTAAGCCTGTATTCTTTAGAGCTCGAGTAGAATAACCCAAGCGATTCAGTTCCTTTAACATATCTCAGTATTCTCTTCAATGCTTTCCAATGTGCATACTTCGGATTTTCCATAAACCGACTTACAACTCCAACACTATATGAAAGATCAGGTCTTGTACTAGTTAAGTATCGTAAACTCCC
The DNA here is from genome assembly GCA_026074375.1 of Tanacetum coccineum. Lineage (NCBI taxonomy): Eukaryota > Viridiplantae > Streptophyta > Magnoliopsida > Asterales > Asteraceae > Tanacetum > Tanacetum coccineum. The sequence continues at coordinate 31,265 of BQNB010052811.1, read as the reverse complement.
AACCAAACTTCGATACTTGTCTGCATCAACAGGTTCTCCTCCCTCAAACTTTGAAAGTTTGGTACCTAATTCCATTGGCGTCACTACTGGATTACAATGTTCCATTTTACTTCGCTTCAAAATCTCCTTTGCGTATGCCTTTTGGGATACAAAAATCCTAGAAATTCCCTGCCTTACTTCCAGTCCCAGAAAGTACTTCATTAGTCCCATGTCTATCATATCAAACTCTCGAGTCATCGATTCCTTAAACTGATCGATCATCAGCTTGTTATTTCCTATGAAAATGAGATCATCGACGTACAAGGAGGCTACTAATACTCTGTTTTCAACTTGTTTAATATATAAAGCATGCTCGTATGGACATTGTACATACCCCCATTTTCTTCATAAATGAATCAATACGAGTGTTCCATGCTCGAGGGGCCTGTTTGAGTCCGTACAACGCTTTTTTCAATTTCAGAACCTTAGTCTCTTCTCCAACTTTCGCATAACCTGGTGGTTGTTCTATATAAACCACTTCATCGAGTACACCATTCAAGAGTGCAGATTGTGAGATAAGTAATCTGATTGTTTCCATTCTTGCAACTGGAGCAAACATTTTGTCATAATCGATACCTGTTTTTCGCCGGTAACCTTTTGCAACGAGCCTCGCTTTGTAACGTTGAACCTCTCCTGTAGCATTCATCTTCTTCTTATAAACCCATTTTACACCTATGGGTTTGTGCCCTTTTGGTAATTCGACCATCTCCCAAGTTTTTTTCTTTTTAATTACGTTTATTTCTTCATCCATTGCTTCCTTCCACTTCTTATTTCTTATTTCTTCTTCGAAGGTGATATCTTCATTATCTGCTAAAAGACATACAAGATGCATTTTGGTCGTATTAGTAATATACACAATCAGCGACAAATACGCTGTCGTCTTGGACTTGGGCCAAGATAATTTTTGGGCCAGCCTTATTATTTTTTTTAAAGTCTTGGACTTGGGCCAAGATAATTTTTAGGCCTCAACATTGGGCCGGGTTTTTTTTTTTGTAAATTGTTCACACAAAAATATGAAGGAAAAAAAATGTTACCAAAGTACCGATTTATTCAGATAAAAAAGAAAACCTGCATAAACATTTTCGATACCTAATAACCGATATAAAAAAACAACAAACTATTAAACATGAGACCGAAAAAATAAATTCGGAAAAAAAATAATAAAAAAAATAAATAAAATGAAATAAAATTTTAACACTCCGCAATAACGCGCGGGCCATAAACTCATATAAGGAAAAAAAAACAAACTATTAAACATGATACTGAAAAAATAAACCCGCACTATTAAACATGAGACCGAAAAAATAAACCCGCACAAAAAATAAATAATGCCCCGCAACAACGCGCGAAAAATTAACGCCCGCAGCAACGCGCGGGTAATCTTGCTTGTTATTATATATATCTTGAAGACTCCTCATTCTTGGTTGTATGGGCTCATCATCATCTTCAGAATATGTAGTGACCACCGTTGGATCACTGAATAGAGACCTCTCGTGCATCATGTTCAGTGTTTTTGTGAGGATCATATAAACACTCGTTACTCCAGTCCCACGTGCTTTCCTCGTTCACATACACATCTCTACTTATTGCAACTTTCTTCTCAACAGGATCATATAATCTGAAAGCCTTAGTTCTCTCATCATATCCAATGAAGATATACATTTTGCTCTTATCGTCAAGTTTTTTTCGTGTCTGATCAGGTACATGTGCATATGCCACACTACCAAATACTCTAAAATGAGACACCGTAGGCTTCACACCACTCCAGATTTCTTGAGGGGTTTTATCCACCAATTTGACATGTGGACATCTATTCTGAATGTACACCGCACACTGGACCGCTTCTGCCCAAAATTCTTTTGGCATATTTTTGCTTTTTAACATAGATCGAACCATATTCATAATAGTTCGATTCTTTCTTTCGGCTATTCCATTTTGCTGGGGTGAGTAGGGTGCTGTCAAGAACCTTTTAATTCCTTCTTCTTCACAAAACTTTGTAAATGGTGTGGACACGTACTCTCCACCTCTATCTGATCGCAAAGCTTTAATGCATTTTCCTGATGTCTTTTCAACCAATGTCTTAAACTTTTTGAAAGTTTCAAGGGCCTCTGACTTCTGTTCCAAGAAATACACCCAACACTTTCTTGTAAAATCATCAATAAAAGTAATAAAATACCTTTTATTTCGAAAGGAGACAGGAGAGAGCGGTCCACACAAGTCGCTGTGAATTAATTCCAGCAACTCCTTTGCCTTGTAGGTTGCTTTTCGTGGGAAAGAACTTCTTGTTTGTTTGCCAAAGATACAACTTTCACAAAACCGACCATCATATTTGAGATTAGGAAGCCCATGTACCATGCTCTTTCTTGTTAATTCCTTTAATCCGCTGAAGTGTAAATGCCCAAACCTTAGATGCCACATAGATTCTTCATCCGATAAATCACTCTTTAGACATTTTTCTGTAATGCTATTGAGATTTAGCTTGAATGTGCGATTCTTACACATTTTAACTAATGCAACTATCACGCCTTTCTTGTTTTTCAATAGCATTTTTTCATTCTTCATGAGTACCCAATATCCTTTCTCCATTAGTTGGCCTAAACTCAATATGTTACTCTGATACCAATTTGAAGTTTAATGAAGTAAGTGTTGATTAAACACAGGAAGAACACACATGCATTATCTAATACTTTGTTTCATTTATTAATCTGTTTTTTTGTTACAGCAAGATTACATTCATATATATACATGTCAACCATTGTGACTCTTCTAACCATTGTATCTTATTCTAACCATTGTAACTTTTAACAATAATAACTACCTTATAACTGCTTTTGTAACTACCATTATATCCAGCAAAGTCTGCTTTATTACTTAGCATATGATCTGATCTGAGTTATCCAACAATTCTCGGGCTCGTTTATTGTCTCTTTCGAGTCAGATCCTCATTCCCGTGGTTCAGGTTTAAGCTTTGGCCCAAATTTTCTGATGCATTTATTGGCAAAGGTATTACATATTCGTCCTTTGAGGAATACGATCACTATAGAGCAGCTCAGTATTATACTTCATCCCTCTACTCTCATAGGTCCATTTAAAAAGACGGAGTGCTTCCACTTCGTCGTCGATACAATCAGGTTCGCCAACGGACCAACGCAAATAATTGCAGTAGTATTTGTTAGGAATAAATTCATCTTCTAGGACGTAAGGTCTGTAACGCAAACCAATATCTTTCAAAACTTGTCTCCATAATTAATAATCTGCTATCTCCTCGTCTGGATTTTTTCCATATAAGGGAACACGCCTGCCCCAACGAAATTCTCTACGTAGGAGTATCGGCATCTTTAATCTAATTTATGGTCGTTAGGGCTTCCTGCCTGTTATGGGAGGTGTTTGGGATTTGGGGGTTGTTTTTTTCCCTCAAACCCGGACTAAAAGGCTTTTTCTTTTTTTTCCCGATAACTTGGGTATATCTTTGTTAGCCATGGAAAAAAATCGAAACCGAAATCAAAACCGGTTATTGACTTTAACCGGTTCCGGTTAGGGAATAACCGGCGGTTAGTGACCGGTTATGGGTTTTAGCCGTTTGCCGGTTGGGAAACCGGTTAGTAACCGAACCCGGTTAGGTAATAACCGGTTAATTTTTTGATACGTTAAAAGCCCACCGTAAAGGAGAAGCAAACCTGCACAAAACATTCTAATTTTTTGACCCTTTTTAGTAAAAGGGTTGTGGTATCAATGCCTAATTGCACATCATGCTCAATTTTGTAAGGGTGATTACTAGTTAGAGCCATCTATTTTAATAAAAGCGGTTGTCTCACAAGATTTATGCATTTGGCATACATTCTTTTGTGTTGCTGGTCGCAATAACGACATCAATGTTATGTGACAATCGCCTCTTTTAAACGATCTCTAACAAAGGAAAGCACGAGATGTTCCATTTGTGGCTAAGGACATGAATTATAGATGTAGATATTATCTTATTGACGGGATATATTAAAGTATAAGAACGTGCAAGTAGCAACGAAAAAAATTGAACGAGCGTTTGGTGTACTAAAGAAAAATTGGGCCCGTGGATAAGGGCCATTTTCTACGAATTTCCCACGGGATTATTCCGTTTGTAAAAACCTTATGGATAAATATTTTCCCACGAAGCGTTGACTATTTCCCATGGATTTCCTACAATTTCCAGGAACCATACTCCACAGATATCACGTTTTTTTGCCACAGATTTCTCATAATCATTTCTCACGGATTTCCCACAAACATTTTCCGACCGATTTGCTTCAGATATTTGATGCTTTTTCCCACAAATTTTCCACAATTATTTCTCACAGATTTCCCACAAACATTTTTTGACTTATTTGCTTCAGTTATTTGATGTTTTTTTCCCACAAATATTACCGCTAATAATCCGTGTGTAAAATTACCCACAGATTTCACACGGATAATTGCCATGGAATTCCCACAAGTTTCTTGCACCTATTTGCCACAAATTTCTCAAGATTTTCACACGGATAATTCCCACAAATTTCACACAGGCATTTTTTTCGACTAACATCCCAGATTTCACTACTACAGAAAATTTGCTTCTTAAAAAAATATATTGGTTTTTTTTCCAAAACATGTATATCCAAAGTTCCAAACAACACCGTTTACCACATACACAAACAATATTTAGGAACCTTAACACTTTATATATACACATCGACAAACATATTAATCTCAAGGAAATGGCATGTATACACACAACATCATTAGATAAAATGTTATACATTACAGCTAAACTAACAACATCGATATGAAAATTAAGGGGCCGGTGTATCCAGAGGAGAGACCACAACGCAAAACACTTTTTTACCGGCATATGCACCACTTAATCCTCACTTAGAAACATAAGCAGTAAAGCCGGCAGAACATACTGCAAATAAAAAAACAGAAAAAGACTTTAGAAAATATTTATATATAGATATCAGAGTATAATTGTTTGGTGTACGATGACGGACCTGTAAAAGCATTAATGTTTTTGCACACATGACAGCAATGCTAACATATGGGTATCCATTTTGAAAAGGAAAGACTCAATCCCATTAGCTTACCGGGTGACGAGTTAACAAGAATTGTAGGATCATCCATTAGACTGCCATCTTTCGTAACAGAAGTATAAAGCGACAACCAAAAGTCACAAGCAATGTTGTGGACCTGTGGGGGCATAAAGCTACAACATAATTGAATTCAGAATCAAAATATGTGCAATTTAAGTGTCAAATGTGTGACCCAATTTCTTTTTAGCTAAAAAATATACAATTTAAGTTCTACCAGTTACCAATCTATACGGGAAATGGCGTGTATAATGTTGTACATTACAACTATATAAACAGCAAGCCTATGAAAATTAAGGGGCATATTTACCGTCGTATGCGCCACTTGGTCTATCTCGTGTCCTTGATTCTCACTCAAGATTAGTCTCAGCTAGTCTAGCCTTCTCAAAAAGGTTCCTATCATGTCTTTTGCTTGGTCGAGCTCCTCCATGGACTTTTTCAACAACAAAACACCATATTTACCTATTCATTACAACGCATAAATACTAAAAAAATGATAACTTATAGTATTCTATTTCTACCCAATACAACCTAATAATATCAAATTTATGAAGTCGTATGGATGTAGTTTACAATAGCAACTAAGTTAATAAGATGTAGTCTTTTAAATTTTTAACATATACATCATATTATGTCTCATAAGTCATAACTAACATAAATACTACTCCCTCCGTCCTTAAATAAGTGTCTACTATTGACTTTTAGAGTCTTTTTCCATCAAGATCTTAAATTATTTTGTTTATGTTATATAATACTTAATGAAAACTATATCAATGAAAATACATTTAAAACTCAATCAATTCATATATTTTGCATCAAGTATTATATAACAAAAAAAGAAATAATTAAGGTCGAAGTTGCAAAAGTTTAACTTTAAAAGTCAATAGTGGACAGTTATTTAGAGACGGAGGGAGTACTTTATAATGATAACTAAAGGAAATATGTTCATGAGACAACTTTATGCAAAAATAGCAATCAACATGTAGATAAATAAACATACTAACTTCTCTCAATTACTCTACTTATTAAAACAATATGCAAAACAACTATTAAAAATGCTTACCGTATTCAAAGTATCAATTGTGGTAACTACATACCACATCTCTAATAGATAGAAACTGTTACTTGTATTATTTTAACAATCTAAATTTTTAACTGGGCTAATTTTACCTCAAATCTTCATCAATAAATTACCGCAAATAAAGACATAATTTTACATTAAAACATACATCTTATACATATAAGTACAACTATATGAAAATCAGTTGGGAAGATGAGTGGTATTTCCACTGGTGTTAGAGATGATACTTACAGTGGTGGCGGTGGTTGCTTCGGATGGTGGTAGGATCCTTTTGGTTAGCGACGGGCGAGGGAGCAGTGGTGAGGGTGAGGGGTTGTTGTGATGGCATCGAGAGGTTGTGAGAGAGGAGTGATAAGAGTTCGATGGAAAGTGAGATCTAAATCTGAGATCTATTACTATGATGTTTGTAAAAGTAACTAGGAAAACGAAAGTGAAAAATGCAAGCGGGAAAACAAATGTAGAAATGAAAGTGAAAATGTAAGCAGGAAATGGAAAGATACATGTTTTTTTCATATAAGTTTCACAATTGCCAAGGATTTACAACCATAAATTGTCTTTTTAAGTTTTATAAATGAATTTGCATTTATTTTTATTATTTTAAATGAAATAATAGATATATTAATATAGCTAGCAAAAAGTAGGGGTGAAAACGAGCTGAGCCGCTCGTGAAAAGCTTAAGATCGAATCGGTAAAAAACTTGAACGAGCTCTATATACAAAGCTTGAATAGGGTCACGTGCCTAAACGAGCTTTAGTACATAGTATCCAAAATAACAAAAAAACTCAAAATAGATAAACGAGCTCTAGATAAACGAGCTCGAACAAGCCCAATAAGCTAAGCTTTATTTTTTGAAAGCACATCACAAACGAGCTGAGCTCGAGCTTTATATATCATACCACGAGCCAAGCCCAACCTCAAATATTAAGGCTCGAACCGAGCCGAGCTCGAGCTCTTCAAAATATAAACGAGCCAAACTCAGCTCAGCTCGTTTCCACCCCTATCAGAAACCGTTTGGTAACAGTTGTAGGCGCGTGCATAGACGCGACTTGAGAGGTCTTACCAGGGAACCTATGCACTAGGAAAAGGATCCACATCCTGTCACAACATTTCACACAATAAACACACTCATATGGTTTGTTAAAGCGTTACTCAAGCTTCCTGAATCCTAATCATCTTGTTAAGTCCTTTTTAATACGCGAAACCAAAAAGCACAACCATCCCAAAACATATATTAATCATGTTTTAGACACCTTACATAAACATGGCGCCATCCGTAGGGACATGAAATGAAATATCCACAAAAGAAAACTACCCTGGTACTTGGCGCATGTGTGTCGACATTAGCGTTTGTTTTTATGAAGTGATTGTCATTTTAGGTATTTACGAGCCTTGTAATAATTTGGCATAGTAGTTACGGGATTCCGTAGTTTACATTATTTTCTTTTGCTTATTCTAGTCTTCGACATCTCTTCCTCACCTTATTTCTTATGCTTATTAATGTGTGAAGTATGTAGGTTTATTTCTTACAGTCGAGTTTACCAACCTGAACAAGGCTTGTACAAAAGACAACCGAACTATTCGAATAAACATAAATCAAAACCGAACCGAACCGAACCGAAAGCAACCGAACTGAATTAGCCAAAACCGAACGAAACTGAAATACAAATTTGGTTTTCGGATTGGATATGGGATTGGTAACCTGAAACGAAAACCGAACCGAAAACCAAATTTATATATATATTTTTTATATATTTATATATATAAAGACAATTAAAATTTTATCATAATTTAAAAAACACTTTTTATGCTTGAAATAATTTTTTTTGCTAAATATCTATAGAATTATTATTTATTTAATAAATTGTGTAATTCGAGTTATTCGGGTCAACCCAGAACCGAATAGAATTAAAATTCGATTTTCGGTTCGGTC
>BQNB010052811.1:1855-14694 GCA_026074375.1 Tanacetum coccineum | reverse complement strand
ATCATGTTGCCTTCTGTCCTGCATAGAGTACCATTGGAGGGAAATCCCTAGCAACAATGGGAAAAGCGGCGTCTTCCACCATCATACCAGCGGCACAAGATACTCCTGCTGGTGCGAGTAGTGTGAAAGATCCAGATCCGTTGTCATACGCGGAGCCGCGGCCAATCCCCGAACAAGATATATCCCAGTAAGTGATTCGATCCATAATATCTGTTTTTTTGTTTTTTTCGTGTACCTCCCAAAAGTGTAGCCATGCTAACAACCCATATGTCCCTTGTTTCGTTAATGCATGTCTTCCAGGAAGACGGTAGTCGCGGAAGACCCGAACTCGAAGAGGTCTACCTCCTTTACATCCATGGGCGGGTCGCCCGGAAGTGTATATCAGCCGGGGTGGGGTGCGACCAACAAATGTCGATTAGACACCCCGGATGTGTGTCAGGACGTAGTGGATCATATAGCACCGCCAGGGTTTTTTTTGGAGCTGCGCCATTTGCCTAATGACGAATTTCTGAACCAATATAATATAAACCTGGCGCGGCAAGTGGCAATGGGCTCCCAGCTGAGGTTGAGGTTTGAATAAGAGGATAAACTGCTAAAGAAGTCTGTAGCTCAAGTAGCCCAGCGAGATCAGAAGATCGAAGCCAAGGAGAAGCAGATAAAAAATATAGAGGCGCTACTTAAAGCTAAGGCTGACATAAAGAAAGCCGCGGAGGCCAAGAATGCAAAACTTATGAAAGAATTAGAAGGCCTTCGCGGCCATTTCTTAGATCTTCAATTGAGCAACCAATATCTATCGCAGCAAGTGTCTACTCTCTAAGCTCAAATTACTGGCGAGGAAAAGATAAAAGCCGCCGTTGAGGAGTTCTAGAAGTATGAAGATGACAGGGTTGAGCAGCATTGTGCAGAGATGGATGCCCGTCTGGATAAACTGAGTAGATTTTGATGAAGAGTTATACCCGCATATGCTGGCAGCGATCGCGGGTCATCGCTGGGTTATTGGGCGCAGCCTGTGTCTGGCAGTAATGAAATGTGGCGAGACCCCAGAGCTAAGACAAGCATTTGCAAATGTTGTATCCGCGGGGCTCGTTAAAGGTATGAGCGAAGGTCTGGAGCACGGTATAGAGCATGGGAAGGTTGGCCGAGACTTAGAGGTTGTGGAAGCGTATGACTCGGAGGCCCATAGCAAGTATCTCAAGGCCCTCCAAGGAGTTTTTTTTTATAGCTTATTTTCTAAAACTAAGGGTTAAACCCACCTTTCTGTAATCAGTTTAGAAATAAGCTCTTCAAGAGCTTATTATTGGATTTCAGACCATAGTGCTTTTATTAATTTTGTTCCCACTAGCTTCTTTTACAACTTTGCTTCTTTGAGTTTTTCATATTAAGCTCTTTAAAATTTTGAATGCTTTATGGACTTAGTTTGTTGTCGGGATAGATTCTCAGGGTAGAAAGTGTAACTTTTCGATTTAGTTGTTTACTAAGTTTGTCCCTTCGTTAGTTAGTAGTTTTTTCCGTTAAACCTTTTCCTTTTTGCACTATTCGTCCTTAGATTATATTTTAGTTAGTTCAACTTAGTTATAATTAGTAATTAGGGTTAAGACTTAATTAGTTTAATTAGTTTTTTTTTTAATTAAAAGTTAAAAAAATTTATTTCTAGAAACCAAATCAAATATCTTTGCTTCACTCAAATCAGGATCCGAACTTAAAACGTGGTCTCAATTTCACTAGTCATTGGGGATAACGACCCGGGTGATCATACTTGCCCGGTTAAACATACGTATTTTATATTATATTATATATATTTTTGAGAGTGAATTTTATCAAGGGTAACTTGGTAATCTTATTAATTACTCTTTTAAAAGTATTATATTATATATATATTTTTACGTGTGTTAAAACTTCTACATCACACGGCAAGCAATTATTAGGGTGCTTAGCCTTTAGATATCCAAAGATATCCATCGTATTGGGTATGTACTATATGGAGTAACAAGTAAATTATACTTAAGAAAAGAAAGATTCACTTAGAAAAATTTCATATAAAGAAGTCGCAGGGTTAGCTAGACCCGCGGAGTTTTATTCATAACTTAAAAACAAAAAGTAGAATAAGAATACATGGATTACTTTATTAAGGGCCCTAATCAAGACGCAAACTTATCCATGCCGTAGCATAAAGATAACATTTCTTGAGATTGGCTATGTTTCACATATGCGGAAGGATCGTGTCGTCCATGGACCTTAGTCTGTATGCTCCGTCTCCGAGTGCTTTTGTGACCTCATAAGGTCCTTCCCACTTTGGTCCAAGCTTCCCTCCGTCCACAGCATGGCTTGCATCATTACTACGATAAACAAAGTCTCCGGGTCTAAAAGTAACACCTCAAACCCTAGCATTGTAGTATTTTGTCATTTGTAATTTGGCCTTTGCTTCACGAATTGCTACGTGTTCACGCCTTTATTCTAGTAAATCCAAATTTAGCCGTAGCTCTTCATCATTGTGAACGGCGTCTACTGTCGCGGTGCGGTACGTCGGCATTCTAATTTCCGCAGGTATGACAGCTTCCATGCCATATGTCAAAGAGAAAGAGGTGTCACCGTGGCTTGACTTAATCGTCGTACGATGGGCCTAAAGGACATGGGGGAGTTCTTCTATCCAAATCTTATTTCCTTTGCCCAGGCGGGCCTTGATTCCGTCACCCAAGCTCCGGTTTGCTCTTTCTACGAGTCCGTTGGACTGCGGATGTTTCACTGAGGCAAATCGTTGCGCGATATTCAACTTTTCACACCAATCCTTGAACGGGTTATCACTGAACTGTTTGTCGTTGTCTGAAACTATTTCTCTTGGGAGACCAAAGCCGCACACTATGTTGTCCCACACGAACTTCTTCACCTGATTGCCAGTGATTGTCGACACGGCTTTCGCCTCTATCCACTTTGTGAAATAGTCCATTGCGACTATCAAAAATTTGACCTTTCCTGGTCCCTACGGGAAAGGACCAGCTATGTCGATTCCCCACTTGTAGAATGGCCATGGAGCCATGATGGGAGTTAGCGGCTGTTGGGGTTTTCTTGGCACGGGACGATTCATTTGACAATCGTTACATACGCGTATCATATTTCGTGCGTCTCGATGCATGGTTGGCTAGTAATATCTCGATCGCATAGCCTTGGCCACCACAGATCGTGGTCCGGCGTGCATACTGCACGACCCATCATGAATTTCCCGGATCACATAATCCGCTTGGAGTGGTCCAATACACCGTATCCATGGTTTTAGAAATGACCGCCTGTAAAGAACCCCTTCCCATAATCCGTACTGTTTGGCCTTGATACGGAGTTTGCTTGCCTCCTTTTTATCGTCTGGAAGGGTCCCTTCTTTTAAATATTCTATTATTGGTGTCATCCATGTTAGTCCATCCTCCTCTACCACGGTCGTCATCTCCTTCTCTTGTATGGATTTTTCTTTCAGTATTTCGACCAAGACCTGTTTGGATAAGTGCGCAAAGCTGGTTGACGCAATCTTACTCAGGGCATCTACTTTCTTGTTTTTACTTTGTGGTACTTGGCTTATAGAAAAGTTAGCGAAGCCGCTGACTAGGCTTTTGACCTTCTCCAGGTATTTGATCATATTTTCTTCTTTAGCAACGTATGCCCCTAGGACTTGGTTTGCTACCAATTTAGAGTCTACACTTACGTGCACATTGCGTACTCCCATCTGCGTCGTGATCCGTAGGCCAGCTAATAGTGCCTCATACTCTGCCTCATTGTTAGAAGATGTGAACTGAAATCTTAGCGCGTAGGTAAACTCCGTTCCCTTCGGGCTTGTTAGTATTAAGCCAGCGTTGGATCCATCTACACATGATGATCTGTCCATGAAGAGTGTCCACGGCTCCTGCGGGGTTTCAACCACTGATGTGTCTGGCGGACTATCGTTCGGCTTCTCTACAAGGAAATCCGCTAGGATCTGTCCTTTCACAGACGTTCGGGGCCGGTATGTGATATTATGTTCTCCTAGCATGACGCTCTATTTTTGTAATCGTCCTGCCACGTCGGGACGTGAAATTATTTGTTTGATCGGTTGGTCGATAATAACCGCAATATGATGCGCTTGGAAGTACCTTCGCAACCTCTTGGCGACAAAAACCAGTGATAAAACTAGCTTTTCCATTGGGGTATAGTTTAGTTCGAGGTCCTGTAATGAGCGGCTTTCGAAGTAGACAAGCGTCTGAACCATACCCCTTTCAGTCTTCAAGACCGCACTAATAGCTCCGTGGGAGGCGGACATGTATACGATTAGTTCCTCCTTCGGTTTGGGTGCCACCAGCAGGGGTAGCTCTGACAAGTGCTGCTTTAGTTGCTTGAAGGCTTGTTCCGCGTCTGGTATCCAATGAAAGTCACTCTTTTTAATGCACTTCTTCAAAGTTTTAAACAACGGGAAGGACTTTTCCGCTGACTTGGAGAGGAATCTGTTCAAACTAGCCAACTTCCCATTGAGGCTCTGGACCTCTTTGATTGTCCGTGGGGACGGGAGTTGTAGTACCGCGTCTGTTTTGTCAGGGCATGGTTTTATCCCTTCCAGGCTAATCATGTACCCCAAGAACATTCCTTCCACTGGCCCAAACGTACATTTTTTGGGGTTGAGCTTCATGTTGAATTTGCGTAACGTACGGAACGTTTCATCGATATCTCTTAGCATTTTTGCTTCTGTGTCTCTTAATAACCAAGTCATCAATGTACACTTCTATGTTCTGACCAACTTGGCTGTCAAAAACTTTGTCCACTAACCGCTGGTACGTGGCGCCAACGTTCTTGAGGCCGAAAGGCATTTTGGTATATCAATATACCCCATGGCTGGTGTGGAAAGTCGTTTTCTCTTCATCTGACTCTGCCATCTGTATCTGGTGATAGGCTTTGTAAGCATCCAAAAAACACTTAAAGGGGTAACGCAAAGAGATTCAACTTTCCAGCCGATTTCTGGAAGGGGGTAACAATCCTGCAGACAGGCCTTGTTTAAGTCCGTGAAATCCACGCACATCCACCAGCTACCGTCGTGTTTTTTCACCATGACTGAATTGGACAGCCATTCGTGGTAATAAACTTCTCTCATGATCCCCGCCTCTACTAGTTTCTGTACCTCCGTTTGGATGGCTAGCGCACGCTCCGGGGCCTGGCCCCGTTTCTTCTGTCGAACAGGCGAATATCCTTCTCGGATATTAAGTCGATGTTCAGCTATTGATCGCGGTACTCATGTCATGTCCAACGGCTGCCATGCGAATATATCCAAGTTTTCCTTCAGGAGTGAGCATAGTTCCGTCTGTCCTTTCGTGGATAGCGTCCTTCCGATTGCTACTTCCTGATAAGGGAAATTCGGATGTAGAGCTACTTTAAAATTTTCATGACGGACTCCAGCCTCTTTGGGTATCTCCTTAGACGATGTAATCACCGTGGCGCACTCAGCGGGTATCAAGATAGTGATACAGATAGTCACTATTCCTCCATTAACTGGGAACTTAAGCATTCCGTGGGCTGTGGATGGTACCGCTTAAATTTTACTTATTCTCGGTCTTCCAATGATGCCATTGTACGGTGATAATGACCTTACGATCATGAAATTCATCCATGCTTTTGTAGAATGAACTGCATCTCCTATTTTTACTAAGAGCCTAAGTTGTCCCAGCGGCCATATAGTTTCTCCACTAAAACCGGTTAACGATGTCGTTGCCGGGACCATTTGGTTCTTGATTTCCAGTCGGAGCCGGTTGAAGCAGTTCTCGTAGATCACTTCCGTTGAGGAACCTCCGTCCACATACATGCGGTGAATCATGTGCCCGCCAATTTCCGCTTCTATAATAAGCGGACCTTCTGTCCCAATACTGGTTGTTAGTGAAGGGAACGTAATTTCACTAACACGTTCAAAGCTTTGAGTCACTTTCTGCCTTGTCATTCTATGTCATGGTTGTATCATATAGATTGCCATGGACTTATCTTTGGCCGATACTTCCTTCTTCCCCACCTTTGGTTGATCTCTTCTTTGCTTAATTTCTTTAATTAAATGCGAGAGCTTGCCTGCTAGCACCAATTCTTCGATCTGCCTTTTTAACTGCATACACTCGTCCGTACTGTGTCCTTTATTATTGTGGAAGTCGCAAAATTTGTTGCTGCTTCTCTTCTCCACCGGGGTTACCATAGGCGGTGGCGTTTTAAATTTTCCTACTTCGGCCGTGAGGATTTCCTTGGGTGTTCTTGTAAGGGGGGTAAACCTGCTAGACCCTCGTCCTTCCCTTGGCTGACCTCGGAAGTCAGACCTCCGCTCTGAAGCCTGTTGCTTTGACTGGTCCTGTGCCCTTCATGATGCGTGACCTTTCTTTTTGCCAACAGCGGTGGCTTCTCCTCGTATGAAGGTAGTGGTGGCGATCATCATTTCTTCCATGGTCTTTAGAACATGTTCGTTAAGGCGCTTTGTCAATTCAGGGTTGTTAACCCCATGGATGAATCCGAAGATCCGCATGCATTCAGGGGCTCTCTTCATGTGTCTGGTTTCCACCTCAAATCGTTCCATGAACTCCTCGATGGTCTCTCCGTCCCTTTGCTTGATATTATGGATTTCGATGGGATCTTTGACGTACTTCTTTTGCTGCATGAAGTATGCTAAGAAGGCTGGTTTGAGATCCTTGTATCCATCTATGCTCTCCGGAGGGATCTCATCGAACCATACTCTTGCAGCCCCTATTAGGGTAGAATTGAACATATGACACCATGTAGGCATTGCCCATCGTTCTACTTGTGCCGCCGCGGAAAATTTTTACGTGATCCTCTGGGTCCCCTGTTCCGTCATAGGTCTTCACGATGTTAGGCATTCGTGTTTTTGTGAACTTTTGAAATTGCGTATTCGGGGTGTGAACGGATCCACCTCTTCACATATCCAGGGCACCGCCAAGTCATCTTCATCCGTAGACTTGTGCCTTTTTGACTTTGACTTCTAGTGTCCTCCATCGTTGGTGCCGCTCTCCAATACGCGGGATAATGGGGATTCACTTCCTCTCTTTCTTTTTACATAATGGGAGCGGTCTCTGTCGCGGGAATGATATCCGTGTTTGGTCCCCGTCCCGTAGGAGGAGCGGGTATTATCGTATGATTCTTCGACGTCGTGGGAGCAGTCTCTGCTCCGAGGATGATCTTTATTAGAAGAGTCCCGCCCCTTAGGGCGGCTTCTACTATGAGAACGATCCCTGGAGTTTGCCTTGTCCGGTTCGGATTTAGTTGTGCTTGGAAAATAAGTATCACTAAGTCAGTCGAACGCGCTCTGCCTTCGATGACCTAGTCGGTCAAGCACATGTCGATCATTGTATCTCAAGCGGTCCCGCACTTTTAGTCTCTCTGATGGGTTACGGTACCTTGTGGACAAGGTCCTGGCACTTGAGTTTTAAGATCCTTCTCTTATTCTTCTTTTCTTGGGACTTTCTCCGAAGTCCAGCCTAGCATGAATTTCTTTTCGCTTGTCACGGCGAATCTTGTCCATAATGACCGGCATGATATCCTCGTAATGCTCTTCACAGAAATCCTGGATGTTAACACTGGGTGTGGCATCCGCATCTTTCGACGTCTTTTCTTTTGTTGCAGGTTTCGTGACAGTAGTCACAATGGGGGTTGTATTAGCCATCGCGCTCATTTTTCTGAGAGTAATTCCTAGTGTTTGGTCCTACGGATGACGCCAACTTGTTGATACAAAAGTTAGGTTGGGTCTTGTTTGGTCCGAATAGGCTGCTATTCGGGTATGAAGTGCCTTGTTCTTGTACCAAGTGAATTTATTTGAAGGACCCCGCACAAGGAATAAAACACCGTTAACCTTATCGTGGGAACAAATCCTACGATTAGACTCTGGCGTGAGAGTAAGTATATAACTTTGAGAGAATAATCGAGTGTAATTGGGGTTTTTAAGATACCCGTATTGATAACAATTGCGTTTCTTTTATAGGCTGAATAATCCCTAGGGTTTCCATAAATTTCGGCCCAAGATACGGCCGATATCGTAGGGATTCGGAATTATCCTAACCGATTTAAATAAGTAAAGCGTATCTCTTATTTGATTAGGTTATCCTTTCTTAAAGATAACTTGTGAAAATACTGCGGCCACAGACAGCGTGCTTAATGCCGCGACCCGTAGGTCAAGGAGGCCGTGACCGCGATGGTGCGTGGGCCGAAGGCCCTTTATCGGCTACTAAGCCCATAATAGTATGAGTGGGTGATGTAGTGTGATAAACGGGATAACAAATTGAATCTGTTGATTCAAACGAATACCAGAATCAATCTTCCAACTATCGTTGATTAAAAAGAATACCGATAATTAGGCAAACTCCAACAATCGTTGATTCAAACGAATACCGATTATTAAGAGAATCTTAGCAAACCGCCAAGAACAAAGCAAAAGCTTTTATTATCAAAACTCAAAGATATTCCAATACAAAGAAAAGACCTAATATTTATATGAAAACTAGAGACTTTTCGTTTTCCCTAAATTTATAACTAATTAGAAATTAAATAATTTCCTAATCACAATTTATGATTGATTAATAAGAAATTTATTGTGACTTTTCATTTTCCTAAACCGCATCATTCTCCCCCACTTAAAAAAAACTCGTCCTCGAGTTTGCCTCACTTGTCTCTTGTACTCGTAGCATCCAAATTTTTATCCCTTGCATCAAATTTCCCTTCTTTATAATGACTCGACCTCGAACCTTGATCGTCTTAAAACCCAACTTATCATCCATGGGTGCAACTTTCATATATGAATTCGACATACGCAATCATATAAGATTTATCGTAATTCGTGACAAAAAACAAAATTGAAACAAAGTTTGTCGTAATCTCACAAATCATATATGATTTAATGAAATCATATATGATTTTTATGAACATCATATATGATTTTATGTAAGCATATATTGACGTCCTTATACGAATCATATATATGCGTTATACGTCATGCATATATTTTTTCGCAATCCGGACTGAAAAAAAAAAATCGAAAAAAATTCCTCGTGATAAAGTATATCGTGTCACCCGTCTACTGAAAGATAAAAAAATACTCGTCGCGATGGTGTATTTTTTGTCGTGTGACGATTTACCGTTTGTAAGATATTTTATTTTTAAAAAAGAGGTGGAAAGTGAGTTTTTTTATTTTTGATGAAAAAATGAGTGGCTAGGATTGGTTCATTGGGTCTATGACAAATGTTGGGTCTACATTGATCTTAACTCAATATAAGATTAGTGGTTGCAAGTAAATATGGCCTATCACTTTTAGAATAAAACAAAAAATGTCAGCGACAGTTTTTCTATCCCAGCCTCTTTGCATGGGGATTAAGTACAAGTTGTCCAGCCAATGTTTTAAAAACCGATTTTTAAATTGACCCGGTTGAGCCACCGGGTCACGATTCAACCGGCGGTTCAATCGGGTTTTTCGGCTAAAACCGACTTCCAGTCACCCAACCGGTACACGGTTCAACCGGCCGGATCAACCCGGGTTTTAAAACATTGAGTACAACACATATTCATGCCAAACCTGGAGCCTCCTTTTTTATACCAAACGTAACTTTTAATTTTGTCAGACCGAAAACCCATGAACCAAACGGATCCTTAGATGAAGAGTAATCTGACCAAACAATGTGACCGCCACATCAGTGCAATATAAGTTTTCTCTCTCTTAGACCAAACAGTGACCAAACACTCGTAATCCGACCGGATAGGTGACCGAGCACGTTTTTTTAATTAAAATTTCACATACAATGTTTTATAAAAATTGATGTACAATAAAATTTCACTTGTATTAAAGAAGTATAATCAAACATTAAGAAATGATAACGGGACTATAGACATTATCTTGTACCGGACCGATACCTTTTGCACCATTGTTTTTGCGAATATATGATAGAACCATAATTGTTTGCGTTAACAAAGAATAATGACCATGTAGGATCATTGCAGCTGAACATGTGAACTTATTAGTTTCCGTTGATACTACTTGTAGCTCGTTCAGTAGTTGGTTGTGTCAAACATGTCGTTCTGTTTCACTTTGTGATAAGTATTTAACCCACACACACACAACACACACACAACACACAAGAAAAAGAAAAAAAAGGAGTTTGGTCACTTCCAATTTCATTTGGTCACCCTGCAGCCCAAACAAATGAAAAGGTCGGGGTGCGTTTGGTCGGTCACAATGCGAGGTAGTGGTGGATCCGGTCAGGTCGAGTGAAGACCGACCAAATGGTTCGATCAGATTACTCTTATAACTATGCTTTCTTTTGCAACCGATTCAATACCCCATCAAATTACTCATGTACATAATCTTTTTTCCCGAGAGTACAGGTTCTTCTAAATATTTTATGAGAGAATGTGAGTCCCTTAGGAATAGATCTCTGCAGCCTATTAAGGATGATAGCCAAGATGTATAAATACAATTGACTATATAGAAACACTGATTACGAATACTATGTGTTAATACGGAATCTTAACATAAGTACTAAGAAAAACAATGAATAACTAAATAATAACTTCTATTAATCTGCTTTGAATGATTACAGATTACTAACTATTAGATATATTTAGCTATTAGTGAATATCCTTTAGGTCGTGTATCTAACTATGCCAAGAGGGATCCTTTTATAGACTAAGGATAAACCCTAACAGGCTTACAAAACGCATACATATCTTTTCCTAAAATATCTCATACATATCTCTTAAACGTAAACTACCTATTTCTACTAACAGTACGAAACTAACTGATCAGTACCATACATTTTGTTATCTTGTCTGTACTAACTATAACTATCAGTAACTAACTATTTGTACTATCGCGTACTAAGTTAGGAAATCCATAAAATCCTAACAATCCTCTCTTAAACATGAAATTGAATCACATGTTAACTTTATTTTCTTCAAATTTATCTTCTTTAAGCTCTTAGAGGATGTATCCAAACACTCTTATCATTTCTTGATCTTTTAAACTCTATCCTTCTTCAGCATCCACTTTGGACTTCTCGAGCAATACTAACAACATCTTTTCAGCAACATCCACTAAGTTGGCTTTGTATGTTTTTGGCAAACTACCAGCCCATCAACGATTGATGTTCCTTGTTACAACTACCGTTTTTTGGCTCTGGATAGTTTAACCTTTATTTTAAAAACATGGTGGTTAATTAACCATAACAGTTTTTTGTGGTAAATCTGTCAACCAACAATCGTAATTGACATTGTCTTACAAAATACCGTTTGCTTTTTGGACTAGCCAATGCTTTATTGCCAAAACATGTGCATTGATAAACCATAACTAGTGTTTTTACAACTACAGCTATCAACAGATTGATTTAGTCTTTGCCATGAACATTGATCAAGGACATAGTCAACTCGTTCACCACAGAAGCAAGGTGATTTGAGAACCCTATAATTTGTTGGTAAATTGTCAACCATAAAATGGATTGAGAAGTCTTTACACAAGCGTGTGCTTATGACTAGCAGTTCTATGCCTGTTATAAGCATGGTGAATCTGATGACCATTTGTTGGTGGTGGTTAGCCAACACTCAAACCCGTCTTCACTCCCCACAATCTTATTCGTCAGGTTCTAACTCTGCCAAGTATCTATCTGATAAACCAAGCAACTCTAACGCCATAGTACCTGTCACTCATCTTTCAGAACTAACTTCAATTTTAGCATTTGCATCAAGGTACCCTTTCTCAAAGGATACTTTCTTTTCTCTACCAGCATATGAATGACTAATCCTGTTTCAGTCACTAAGGTATGTACTCCTGAAGAACTATGCAACTTCCAACTCACTATAACCCAATCTAGCTGTGAATTCCAAAACTCATTTTCATCATCTGGGTTGAACATAACCATCAAATCTCCCCAAAGTACTCTGTCAAACCCTTCAGGTATCTCATCTTGAAATCTGTCCATTACCAGTTGATACACAACATTCAAATCCTCTCTATCAAATATGGACAATACTCTCATCAAAGTACTAAAGTATCTCTTTTGTCCATTACTTCTTATCACCACATTTTGATTAATCTCTTCAAAGTGTTCAGCTTGATCAGTCTGTGGTTTAGTTCCAAGACACTCTGTCTTCCATTCTTTGATAGGATATTTTCTGTCAAGTATTTCATAATCCACTTCTTTTTCTTCATCTGGAGCTATAGTTAAGTGTAATCTCAGCTCATCATTCTCTTTCTCACTATCATCTTCAGAAGTGTTTTGAATATATCTTCTTTTCCTTGACTTCATCTTTTTCCTAGTACCAAGTTTTCTCTTTCTGGTACTCTCTTCTTCTTTACTCTCCTTCTGAACTTCTTCTTTACTTTCCTCCTTGAGTACTTCACTTTTAGAGGAATCAACTCCTTTCTCATTCATCCTTTTGATCAATCTTTCATCTTCAGCAGACCCAATAGAGATAAAATCTTCATC
The DNA here is from genome assembly GCA_026074375.1 of Tanacetum coccineum. Classification (NCBI taxonomy): domain Eukaryota; kingdom Viridiplantae; phylum Streptophyta; class Magnoliopsida; order Asterales; family Asteraceae; genus Tanacetum; species Tanacetum coccineum. Next base: position 2,239 of record BQNB010052811.1, on the reverse strand, counting down.
TGACCTCTTAATCTTCTCATACAAAGCTTGTACTTCCTCAAACTTCTTGATTTTCAATTCAACATGCTTGAAGTTTCCCACATGCTTTAAGTAGGTTATCATTTGATTTCTTAATTGATTCTTTGTTGGTGGTCTGTTCCTGATAGCTTCTGATCTTTGTTGAGCAAGAAATCTTCTTTGAGCAGCAATTGTGTCTATTGTAAATTGCTCTCTTTCTTGTTCTTGAAGCTTCTCAGTAAGAAGTCTATCTGCCTCAATCCTTTCCTTTATATCATCAAAATTTCATATAAGAGCTTCATTGGCAGCTTTTTCTTCAACTATTCTGTTTCTTTCCTCTTCACCTTCCTACTCTTCTTGTATTTTCCTAGCCATTTCTTCATCACT
>BQNB010052810.1:13824-40304 GCA_026074375.1 Tanacetum coccineum | reverse complement strand
GCACAAGGATATAATCAACAAGAAGGTATAGATTAAGATGAAACATATGCTCTGATTTTAAATTATATCAAATAGATGTAAAAAGTGCTTTTCTAAATGGTTTTATAAACGAAGAGGTTTACGTTGCTCAACCTCTGGGGTTCATTGATTTTCAAAAACCAAACTATGTTTATAAACTTAAGAAAGCTTTATATGGTCTTAAGCAAGCTCCCAAAGCTTGGTATGATAGACTAAAAGCATTTTTGATCAAACACTGGTATTCAATGGGAATGGTCGATAATACACTTTTTACTAAGAAATCAAAATCACATCTCATCATTGTTTAAATATATGTCGACGATATTATATTTGGTTCTACGAGTCAAAACTTGTGTGATGATTTTGCAAAAATCATGCATGATAAGTTTGAGATGAGTATGATGGGGGAGTTGAACTTCTTATTGGGTCTTCAAAGCAAACAAATGAAAGACGAAATATTTTTCAATCAATCCAAGTACATCAAGGAGATGCTAAAGAAGTTCGGGTTGGAAGATTCTAAACCAACCAAGACGCCGATGTCAACAGAGATCAAGCTCACTAAGGATGATGAAGCCGACTTCGTGGATAGCTCTAAAAATCGAGGTATGATTGGTAGTTTACTTTATTTAACTGCAAGTAGGCCGGATATTATGTTTAGTGTTTGCTTATGTGCTCGTTTCCAAGAGAATCATAAGACTACCCATTTAGAAGCCGTTAAGCGTATATTTATGTATATTAGAGGAACTAGTCACTTAGGATTATGGTATTCGAAAGGAACCAGAGTAGAAACTATAGTTTATGCCGACTCCGACCACGCGGGCGATTACGTTGACCGCAAAAGCACTAGTAACGCTTTTACGTTCATGGGATGTTGTTTAACATCTTGGTTCACTAAGAAACAAACGGACCTTGCTATCTCCACGAACGAAGCCGAATACGTCTCCGCCGGAAAGACATGTCAACAAACACTATGGATGAAACAAGCTCTTATCGACTACGGCATACGCCTCGACGACGTTTCGATTATGTGCGACAATAAAGGCGCTATCGAATTAAGCAAAAACCCCGTACAACATTCTAGAACTAAACATGTAGAAATCCGCCACCACTTTCTACGCGATAACGTCCAAAAGGGCAATATCTCTATCGAAAAAGTTGCATCCGAAGATAATATAGCCGATATATTTACTAAGCCTTTAAAACGTGAAGTATTTAATTATTTAAGATTAGGATTAGGAATGATGGAACTTATCATGGATAGTGATTCTCCATCATCTCAAAAATAATTGTAAGCGGAAATTTAATGTAGTAATTAATCATTATTCAAAAGATGTTAATTCTCATTACAAATTCCAATTACAAAACTTCCGATCGTGAACATAATCGAGATTAGAATTTTATTAGATTAAGAAAATATCAATAAAATGACCATAGATATTTTCAAAATCTACATGTATGGTCAATACATGAAATTACGAAATCGATTGAAAAAGACGAAAAGAACAATCATCGAATTGCAACTCACACTTGTGTTGACGATGTTTTGTTGAGTCTAAATGTTCATAAATGGTTGTGCTATTAGTAATGGTCAAACTTATGCTAAAAGATAACACACTCCTAGTAGGATCGACTACATTGAATTTTCATCATGAAATTCACGACAAGTTGCACGATTCACTCAAATCTTGGACGTCGACTCCGAAAATTATATCACATACTCCTAATAGTAAATATAACACACTCCAATTGCCAAAAACACAACACCTTATCTCAATTTGCTTGAAAATCAACTATGTCCATATTTGTGGACACCTGCAGATCATGGATCCACCATATAGAGATCCGTATGTTGTTTAGGTAGATAAATAACAGATTTAAATAAAATTGGGACCACTTTTATTATAATCCAAACATACCTACAAACCAAAACACTAAAACCCTCCAAACTAAATCATAATTAGAGGCAATTGGAACAATTAATCACAAAGATTATCAACAAATCATCAATCTAAGACTACTATTATAAGTGATTTCATCTTATTTTCTTCTTCATTTTGTATCTAGGGTTTTGATTTTGCTTAAATTAAATAATTTGGGGATTATAATTTTTCCTATTATTTTCTCACAATTAGAACTAAGATATAACAATGTATAAATATTATGATACTTAGAAAGCATAACTGAAGCAATTCGGCAAAAATCATTTTTCGCCAAAAACCCCAAGTTATGATTTTTGAATAAAACCTCACTTCTAGGAACTTTTCAAAACAAGGGTTGTTTAACTACATTGTTAATACAACACAAAAACTTTTTCTTCATGCATTAGGTCTCATGAATGTATACACGAGATGCTTAATTCATAAGCATTTTTTGTTCCATTCATCTAGAGCAATATCAAACATAGGTTGTGCATAAAGGTTTGCTTATTACTAGTATTATCGCTATTTTTCTTTCGTTTGAGTCAAGCAAACTACACACCCACATCAAGTCCATAAAAATATACACACTTAGAAATTGTATTATATTTCATTTATAATATTTTCTCATTGAAATCGCCATAAACCACGTAGGTACCAAAATGCCAAGCGAATACCAACAAGACTACAAGAAAACCCGTGCTTATGCTCCAAAAATTTACAATGATCCCAACATGTTTGATGCACTTAGGGATATCTATAGGACTTTAGAAAGTAGATATGTTCATGAATGGAAAACCATTGACCCATCCTTTTACAATGACCTTAGTGATGACTCAGTGGCTAAGTTTACTGCCATATGTTTTGATTGCTTGCTCTCTCTAGATGAGCAAATTTGTCCTGGGTTTCTATATGAATTTTACAAAACTCTTAGGCTAGAAAGAGACTCCACCAACCATTTCTCAGTCTAATACGCCATCAACAATCAACCTTTCAACCTCTCCCTTGCTCAATTTTTTGAGCTTACCCATCTTCCTAACCAAGGCATTTGCATTTACTCTGATGCATGGGGTCTTGATGAACTCGAGAAAACCCTTGAGCAAATTGAACCTTACAACTCATGTCTTTCGGCTATTGATGATATCCGAAACCTTATCCATCAAAGAATCGTTCATGAAAAGGTAGACAAAGAGGGAAACACCATTCACAAGTTGCCAAACCAAATTGAAACCAATGAGCTCTTCAATCACCTTAGACCTTATGAACTAGTCATTAAGGGAAATGTCTATTGAGCCATAGGAAATAGAGACCACACTCAAGCAGTTATTGCCTTGATGTTCAAACCACGTATTTATTATGCTAAGCTTTTTTGGATATCTCATCAGGTCAATATAATTTGGTAGAAGATAATGATGTTTGCATGATAATTTGCTTTGAGTTTTGGGTGCAAAATGATGTTCTGGTTGTTTTTGTTGAAACCTGCGACCCACGGATCCACCATATGCTAGATCCGTATGTTGTTTTGGTGGATCCATGGCTCTACAGTCCTAGCGCCAAAATTCAAATTTTCTTAATTTTTAACTTTCTCCACTTTATCTTATAACCATGCTATATGATACTATGTGGGATCTTAAACCTTAGGATATAACATGTTCTTCATATAATCCAAGGACCATTATACAATCCACTTCAACACTTTCACCTTATAATCATCATCCTCAAACATCATTTTCTTCACAGCTTCTCCACATTTCTCATATACAACCTTACTAGTTCACCACCATGATTAGTTCATCCAAAACAAATTCACCAAACTTCAAAAGAAAAACCGCAAGAATGAGTGTCAAGTATCCAAACTATGTTAATCTCACATCCTCAAGTGAGGAACAACCAAATGAGAGAACTCCTTCACCACCTCCTAGAATGAAATCCCTCTCACCACCACAATCTCCGTTAAAATCCATCTCTATCAACAGTACACACTACACCTCATCATCATCACCAAGTAAGTCTCCAACACCAACTCACGTTGTACCTCCACCTAAACTTCATTTTGTCATTCCAATAAAACAAGAACCCTAAGATCTTCCTCCACTATAAATGTCACCAAATAACCCCTATGTGTCAACGATTGACAATTGGTCACCGGGCCCTTCTAATCCACCTCCACCACTACGTGTCTCACAACCACCTCCCAGTTTTCTAAATCCACCACTCGGATTTGAACCACTACCATCAAACCAACCATTATTTGTTAACATTAACAACAATACACCTCATCTCCACAACAATGCACCTCCACTTAAAAACATTCACAATCCACCACAAAATCTTAGAAATCAAGATTTTCCCAATCCTCTAAACATTTTGGATTTTGTTTATCCAAATGACATGCCTCGCCTCTACAACATGTTTTGCTAATGTTGTAGAACCACAAGGCATGAAATCCAAATGCTCTAAAACCGCGTCAACTACATGTTCTCATACATCCGACACCATCTCGGTCCCTCATCAAACCCACCTTACTTTCTGCATTAGTCGCATGGAAATCTCACCTCACCCCTCAAATTATATAGGAAAATGATATTTATCCAAAGATTTAGGATCTTTAATTGTTTTCTTTTTCTAGTATAAGATTATTATGTAATGGCTTTTACGCCAAATTTTATGTTTCATCCCTTATAATGGATTTAACATTATTTTCTTTTGGTGTGTTGATGATGGATGTTTATTGCGTCAAAATATATATGTGTGCATATGTGGTTGTTATATATATATTTGCTTGTCTACTAACTTTATTTTGTAGCACGCATCCATAGCTCATTTCCTTGGTGCCCCAAGCAAGGGGGAGCATACACCAAGGGGGAGCACTTGCAACTTATTCGTTTTTTTACTTTGCATTCATATCAAAGTGACTTAGCATTTGTCAAAAACAAGACTTGCAGGGACCGCCTCAACAACACTTTTTGCTTCGACAAAAAGGGGGAGAAGATATGTAAACTCATCCACTAAATACTTATTTAGTAACTTTTAAATAAGCATGAGTTTATATATTGTCATCATCAAAAATGGGGAGATTGTTAATACAAATATTCGCGTAAAAACGATATTTATATTTAATGATCTTCATGTTTTGATAATAACAAATATAATGCCATACTACGTAAAAATTTACGTAAACAAGTTATTTAGTCGAAAGTTTACTTGACGACGACAAATCACTTAAGGTATGAATATGGCATTACTAAACATAATTAATGATCAAAGAAAAATATTATTATTTGCATAAACCTTTTCTAATCAAATGATTTAAACAAACACATGATTAATTATAAGCTAGTTATGTTAATCATGTAAGACAAAATAGGATTAACCATAAGTGGAAACAATCTTTCTAAATCTTTTCAAATCTCCCAAATCTAGAATATCTTTTCTTATTAGTGATAAGAAATATTTTACTTCTAGAAGAATCTAATAAACTAGATTTATAAGTATAAAACAATATTTTGTTAAGATTTAGGGTTAATCATAAAAAGACAAAAGTTATCCCAGCTGCACCCAACGGATCCAGCAAAACCAAAGGACGGATCCTGGCTTAGTTGGATCCGTGGATCCATGCGACAGCTGGTTGGGACATATTTTGAATTTCAAATGTTGCCTATAAATAGCAACATTAAGTCTTCATTTTAGACAACTCTTCACAAATATTTTTCTCTCTAACTTTTTTCATTTTCATATTCTTTGATCATTATACTTGTTTCATAATCCATTACAAGTGATCAACTCGTTCCACTCTTTAGTGAACACTAACAATGACGTGAAGCTTCAAGTGTTATTAGTTTAGTTGTGTCATCACGGTTGTGATAACCATTTATCTTGTATCTCTTGTGTTGTGTGTATGATAGGTTAGTATTTAGGCCACAAAATACATAGTGTGTTAGATTGGTTCTATCTCGAAGTTAGGTACTTGGGGAGTGGAGTAGGGTGAAGAGGAGCTTCGTAGCCGAACCACTATAAATCATTGTGTCATCGGATTGATCTTTCTTATCTTTACTTGTTCATATTTCGTAGATTACTTATTTACTTATCGTATCGCTATCATATACACTTGTGTATATCTCTTGAGTTCACATAAGTCAATAATCTAAGTTTTATTTTAAAATGGTAAAAACTATTCAATCCCCCTTCTAGTTTCCACAATTGGTATCAGAAGCCAAGGTCACCCAAGATCTTTAACGTATATTGTACATTAAAGCTTGAATTGATCTATGGATTCGGATAAATATCTAGAAGGGCAATCTATGCAAAGACAACATCTTTTTGAAAGTGATGATTTTATATATTGGAAAAATAGATTTGAAACTTATGTGAAAGCAAAAGATTTAGATCTTTGGCATATTATCTTGAATGGTGTTTTTCCACCCCTTGCTAGAAACAAAGAAACCTAAATTTAGAAATAGTTCCTTTTGAACAACAAGATGATGATCTTAAAAAGAAACTTGCTAAAAATAATGAAGCTAAAATGTTTCTTTATAATGCTTTACCTAAAAAGGAATACAAAAGAATTTTTATGTGTAAAACGGCTAAAGATATTTGAAAGTCGTTGTTAATCACACATCAATGTTATATCCAAGTAAAGGATAATAAAATTGATCTTCTTGTTCAATAATATGAACAATTTACTATCCTTGAAGAAGAACCTATTGATAGCGGTTTTGCTAGATTTAACACTATTATTACTAGTCTTAAAGCTCTTGATGAAGGTTTCTCTAGCAAGAACTATGTTAGAAAGTTTTTTAGGGCTCTACATCCTAAATGGAGAGCAAAGGTCACGGCGATTGAAGAATCAAAAGATTTGTCATCACTAGCTCTAGGCGAGCTTATCGGCAATCTAAAAGTACATAAAGTAGTCATGGAAAAAGATTCTGTAATCTATAGAGGCAAAAAGGAAAGAATTAATTCCATTGCCTTGAAAGCTAAGAAAGAGTCTAGTGATGATGAAACTTCGACATCTGGAAGCGATGACGAAGAATATGCTATGGCTGTAAGGAACTTTAAAAAGTTCTTTAGAAGAAATGGTAAATTTGTTAGGCAACCAAGAGAAGAAAAGAAGTCATTCCGACAAAGGGATGAGAGGAAAGGGAAGAGTGACCTAAAATGCTTTAGATGCGGTGATCCAAATCATCTCATTGGCGATTGTCCAAAACCATCTCGCAACAAAGATCAAAAGGCCTTCATTGGAGGTTCTTGGAGAGATAGAGAAAATGACACTGAAGAAAAAACTAACGATGAAACTTGTCTCATGGCTCAATCGTCAAATAAGGTAACCCTTAACTCTTCTTATTATAGTGATAACACATCTTCTCTTGATAATGATAGTATGCAAATAGAATACGATAGCTTATGTGAAATTAGCTTAAAAATCATTAACAAGAATAAAATTTTGAAAACTAAAAGAGATCTTTTAGAAAAAGAAAATTTAGAATTAAACGAGAAAATTAAGAAACTTGAGAGAAGTAAAGAAATTGAGATTGTGTGTAAGTCATGTGAAGAACTTAAATTGGAAAATGCTAGACTTAAGGAAACTCAAGTTAAATTTGTAAAATTTGATAAAAGCGCTAATTCACTAAGAGAAATGTTAGATAATCAAAAGTCATCTAGTTGTAAAGTAGGTCTAGGATCTATCTTATGAAAGAGTCATAGCGGAACCAACCTATAACTTTGGTTGGATCATTTTCTGAAAAAGCAACGGACGGATCTACCATAAAGGTGCACAGATCCACCTTACCTAGATCTGTGAGTCGCGTCAATGGTGAAATATCAACAAAACACATTTTTAGTCCACCCATGTCTTCTAGATCGGATTTTGTTATTACTAGAAAGAAACTAATACATAATAAAATTGATGAGTCAAAAAGACCGTCTTTTTAAACCTTCTATAGCATATATGCCTCCCATCCGGTATAGGTTATGTCAAAACCATGTCTACATCGAAAACACCTCCACCTAGGAGAAATATCTCTTCTTAACCAAGACACAACACACCTCAACCTAGAAGAAACTCTAGAGAACCAATTCATCAAAACTTATATCCTATGAATTGGAACAACCATCAAAGTCAAGGCTTTATACATATGGGAAATTATATCCTATTTTAATATCCTAATCAATTGTAACAAATTCAAGGGATGTACACCACTAACATATTCGGACCCATGAGATATTGGGATCCAACGTTTGAATTTGTTTTTGTTGAAATAGATATGCTTGAGAACATGCTTGGAACCGGATGAGTGGATCAAAGATAGTGGATGCTCCAAACATATGACCGGTAACAAGAGTTTATTCTCTACCTACAAAGCATACGACGAAGGTAACGTTGTTTTTGGAAGTAACTTAAAAGGAAAGATCATAGGAAAAGGTACGATCTCTAATGACTCTCTTACTATATCTAATGTAAAACACGTAGATAACTTAGCATTTAACTTACTTAGTGTCGGTCAAATTTTTGACAATAAGTGTCAAGTCTTATTCATGGAAGAATGTAGTGAAATAATTAAGGATGGAAAAATCATAGGAAATGGGATTAGGAAAAATGGTTTATACGTAATGAAATTAGGAAATAGGTCTCAAGACAAATTATGTCTCGCCACGGTAGTGGATAAATCTACCTTATGGCATAGAAGGCTTGGTCACGCAAACATGCATTTAATTCAATCATTGTCATCTAAAGAATTAGTTAGAAACTATGTTTATAAATTTAAGAAGGCTTTATATGGTCTTAAGCAAGCTCTTAAAGCTTGGTATGATAGACAAAGCATTTTTGATAAAACACAAGTATTCAATGGAAATGGTTGATAATACACTTTTTACTAAGAAATCAAAGTCACATCATATCATTGTTCAAATATATGTCGACGATGTTATATTTGGTTTCATGAGTTAAAACTTATGTGATGATTTTGCGAAAATCATGCACGACGATTTTAAGATGAGTATGATGGGGGAGCTAAACTTCTTCTTGGGTCTTCAAATTAAACAAATGGAAGATATAATATTTTTCAATCAATCCAAGTACATCAAGGAGATGTTAAAGAAGTTTAGGTTGGAAGATTACAAACCAACCAAGACGCCGATGTCAACGAAGATCAAGCTCACTAAGGACGATGAAGCCAACTCCGTTGATAGCTCTAAATATCGAGGTATGGTTGGTATTTTACTTTATTTAACCTTAAGTAGGCCCGATATTATGTTTAGTGTTTACTTGTGTGCTCGTTTCTAAGAAAATCCTAAGACTACCCATTTAGAAACCGTTAAGCATATATTTAGGTATATTAAAGGAACTACTCACTTAGGATTATGGTATCCAAAAGGAACCGGAATAGAAACTATAGTTTATGTCGACTCTGACCACGCGGTCGATTATGTTGATTGCAAAAGCACTAGTGGTGTTTGTACGTTCATGGGATGTTTTTTAACATCTAGGTTCGCTAAGAAACAAACGGCCCTTGCTATCTCTACGACCGAAGCCAAATATGTCTCCGGCAAGTTGGCATGTCAACAAGTACTATGGATGAAACAAGCTCTCATCGACTATGGCATATGCCTCAATGACGTTCCAATCATGTACTACAATAAAGGCGCTATCGACTTAAGTAAAAACCCCGTACAACCCTCTAGAACTAAACATATAGAAATCAATCACCACTTTCTATGCGATAACGTCCAAAAGGGCAACATCTCTATCGAGAAAGTTGCATCCGAAGATAATATAGCTGATATATTTACTAAGCCCTTAAAACGTGAAGTACTTAATTATTTAAGATTAGGATTAGGAATGATGGAACTTATCATGGATAGTGATTCTCTGCCATCTCAAAAATAATCATAAGCAAAAACTTAATGAAGTAATTAATCATCATTCAAAAGATGTTAATTCTCATTACAAGTTCCAATTATAAAACTTCTGATCGTGAACATAATCAAGATTAGAATTCTACTAGATAAAGAAAATATCAATAAATGACCATAGATATATTCAAAATCTACATGTATGGTCAATACATGAAATTACGAAATCAATTAAAATAGACAAAAAGAACAATCATCGAATTGTAACTCACACTTGTGTTAAAGATGTTTTGTTGAGTCTAAATGTTCATAAATAATTGTGTTATTAGTAATGGTTAAACTTATGATAAAAGATAACACATTCCTAGTAGGATCGACTATGGTGAAATTTCATCAGGATATTCACGACAAGTTGCACGATTCACTTAAAACTTTGACTTCGACTTCGAAAATTATATCACATACTCCTAATAGTAAATATAACATACTCCAATTGCCAAAAACACAATACCTTATCTCAATTTGTTTGAAAATCAACTATGTTCATATTTGTGGACACTTGCGGATCACGGATCCACCATATGGAGACCTGTACGTTGTTTAGGTGGATCTGTGAGTTTCAGAACGCGAGTAAATAATAGATTTTGAACAAATTGGGACCATTTTTATTATTATCCAAACACACCCACGAACCAAAACACTAAAACCCTCCAACTAATTCATAATCAAAGGTAATGGAGCAATTTAATCAAATGTTCATCAACAATATCTTCATCTAGACTAACTATTATAAGTCATTTCATCTTATTTTCTTCTTAATTTTGTGTCTAAGGTTTCAATTTGCACAAATTAATTAATTTGGGGATTTTGATTTTTTATACAATTTTCGCACAATTAAGTCTAAGATATAGTAGTGTATAACTATTATAATACTTAGAAAACATAATTGAAGTGATTCGCCAAAAATAATTTATCGCCAAAAACCCCAAGTTGTGATTTTTGAATAAAACCTCACTTATAAGAATGTTTCAAAACAAGTGTTGCTTAACCACGTTGTTAATACAACGCAAAAACATTTTATTCATGCATTGGGTCTCATGAATATATACGCGAGGTGCTTAATTCATAAGCATTCTTTGTTCCATTCATCAAGAGCAATATCGAACATAGGTTGTGCATTAAGGTTTCTTATTACTAGTATTATAGCTATATTTCTGTTGATTGAGTCAAGCGAACCGCACACCTACATCAAGTCCATATAGACACACACTTAGAGTTTGCATTATATTTCTATTTTTCGCTCATTGAGTCATTGTTATTTATCAATAGGTGAAATCACAACATACACATTAATCAAATGGATTACAAACAAACTAAAGAATATCTACCTAGAGTCCATCATACAAGACAAATGGATGAAGAACTTAGGAAGTCTTACTGTACTCTTGAAAAACGTCTCTTCCATAAAGGAAGAATCGTTACTCCATCTTTCATTTCTAAAAACATCATGCTTCCATTCTTTCAAGCTATAGGCCTCGAGCCTTTTCTTACTCTTAACGAACCTATATGTCCCAGATTTGTAGTTAAATTCTATCATAGTCTTAAAGTCAAAAGAGAAGAGGAGGAACATCCTTACATTGAATTCAAGCTTGGTTAATTCACTTTTAAGCTCACTTCATCTCAACTCTCTCGAATCCTTCAAACTCCATACGCTCTAGAAACCTTTTACACAACCAAATGGTCGCTAAATTCTCTTGATGATCATCCCAATAGCAGTTTCTTTGGCCCTAAAACATGGACCTCTCAAAAATACCATCACACTCCTAGAACCATCAAATCCACTTATCAATAGACTCCAATGAACTCCACCTTGACAAAATTCATCTCGAGTTATGAGGATGGGAATTTTTCTTTAGGGAAAATCTTTGTTTGCTCTCTTGGCAAGAGGAATAGAGTAAACACATGTACTGCATACATGCTTTACTACTTAACCATCAAAAGAAATTTCAACTTCACTTTGATGCTCATTTATCGAATGGAAGAAGTCAAAAATAAACAAGATGGTCCCTTGTCATTGCACTTGCTTTTTGACTCGCCTTGACAATTTTTTTTCAAAAACATTATTTCCCCTCACCCAAATAAATCCTCAGCCATTGTCCCTACTGCTAGGTTCCAATCCATGAACATGTCATGGATCCTCTAGACATTTCAAGGAATCCTAGCAAGGAAAAGAGAAAGAATACTACCTCTCCTTCGGTAACCTCCTCTTCCTCTTCATCGTCTAATGACAATGAAGCACCATCTTTTCTCGAGTTCTATGATGAACTATCCGATAATAAGGATATAACCAAAGCCCAATGAGAGAAGAGAGGAATGTTTAAATGCTTGAACCGCTATGTTGGCACCATCACCAAGTACATGGAGAAACAAAAATGATCATGCTTGTGTTATGCCTATGTGTTCTTGTGGTATGTGATAATTTGCATCTTTAGTTATGAATTCTATATTAGGATATTGTTGAATTATGTTGAAACTACATACTCACTTTATCTTGCTATGCTTTATGAATATCCTTATCATGTTAATGATATTTGGTAGTAGATAATGATGTTTGGATGATAATTTGTTTTAAATTTTGGGTGCAAAATGCAATTCTTGTTGTTTTTGTTAAAGCCTGCGACCAACGGATCCACCATATGGAGATCCGTACATTGTTTTGGTAGATCCATGGGTCACCCAGTCCAGCACCAAAATTCAAATTTTTTTGATTTTTAACTTTTTCTACTTTATCTTATAACCATGCTATATGATACTATGTGGGATTTTAAACCTTAGGATATAGCATGATCTCCATATAATCCAAGAACCATTATACAATCCACTTTACCACTTTCACCTTATAATCATCACCCTCAAACATAATTTTCTTCACACATTCTCTACATTTCTCACATATAACCTTACTAGCTCATCACCATGACTAGTTCATCCAAAACAAATTCACTTAACTTTAAAAGAAAAACCGCAAGAATGAGTGTCAAGTATCCAACCTATGTCAATCTCACATCCTCAAGCGAGGAACACCCTAATGAGAACTCCTTCACCACCTCCTATAAAGAAATCACTCTCACCACCACAAAGCTCCATCAAAATCCATCTCTAGCAAGAGTACACACTACACCTCATCATCTCCAAGTGAGTCTCCGACACCAACTCACGTTGCACCTCCACCTAAACTCCGTTTCATCATTCCGATAAAACAAGAACCTCAAGAACTTCCACCACTATAAATGTCATCAAATAACCCCTATGTGTCAACGATGGACAATTAGCCACCGGGCCCCTCTAATCCATCTCTACCACCATGTGTCTCACGACCACCTCTCGGTTTTCCAAATCCGCCACCCGGATTTAAACTACTACCATCAACCCAACCATTGTTTGTTAACATTAACAACAATACACCTCATCTCCTCAGACAATGCAACCTTTACTTGAAAAACATTCATCAATCCACTACCAATCTTGGAAATCAAGATTTTTTCCAATCCTCCAAACATTTTTGATTTGGTTCATCCAATATGACATGCCTCACCTCCACAACATGTTTTGCCAATGTTATAGTACCACAAGGCATGAAATCTAAATGCTCCAAAACCGTGTCAACTACATGTTCTCATACATCCGACACCACCTCGGTCCCTCATCAAACCCACCTTACTTTCCCTATTAGTCGCATGGACATCTCACCTCACCCCTCGGATTATATTGGAAAATGATATTAAACCTAAGATTTAGGATCTTTAATTGTTTTCTTTTCTAGTTTAAGCTTATTGTGTAATGGCTTTTATGCTAAATTTTATGTTTTATCCCTTATAATGGATCTAACATTATTTTCTTTTGTTGTGTTGATGATGGATGTTTATACATATGTGCATATGTAGTTGTCATATAGATATATATATATTTTATTTATATATACAATATATTATTATTTAATATTATATATATATATATATATATATATATATATATATATATATATATATATATTTGCTTGTCTACTAACTTTGTTTTGTAGCACTCATCCATAGCTCGATTCCTTGGTGCCCCAAGCAAGGGGGAGCATACACCAAGGGGGAGCACTTGCAATTTAGTCGTTATTTTTTACTTTGCATTTGTAACCAACTGACTTAGCATTCGTCAAAAACAAGACTTGCAAGGACCGCCTCTACAACACTCTTTACCTTCAGAGAAAAGGGGGAAGAATCGTAACTCCATCTAATACATACTTATTATAGTTTACTTTTAAATAAGCATGAGTTTATATTTTGTCATCATCAAAAAGGGGGAGATTGTTAATACAAATATTCGCGCAAAAATGATATTTATATTTAATGATCCTCATGTTTTGTTAATAACAAATATAATGTCATACTACATAAAAGTTTACGTAAACAAGTTATTTAGTCAAAAATTTACTTGACGACGGCAAATTACTTTAGGTTATGAATTTGGACATTTTTAAACAGGTTAATGATCAAAGAAAAATATTATCATTTGCATAAACCTTTTCTAATCAAATGATTTAAGTTAACACATGATTAATAATAAGCTAGTTATACTAATCATGTAAGACAAAATAAGATTAACCATAAATGGAAACAATCTTTCCAAATCTAGAAAATCTTTCCTTATGGGTGAAAAGAAATATTTTGTTCTAGAAGAATCTAATAAACTAGTTTTATTAAGTACAAAACAATATTTTGTATAGATTTGGGGTTAATCAGTTAATGACAAATGTTGTCCTAGCTCCACCCACGAATCCACCTAATACACGGGACAGATCCAGCATACGGTGGATCCGTGAGTCGCACGGACTAGCTGGAAGGGATAGATTTGAATTTCAAAGGCCTGCCTATAAATAGCAACCTTAAGCTTTCAATTTAAACAACTCTTGACAAATATTTTTCACACACATCTTTTATCTTTTATATTCTTTGATCATTATACTTGTTACATAATCCATTACAAGTGATCAACTCATTCCACTCTTTAGTGAAGAACACTTACGAAGACGTAAAGCTTCAAGTGTTAATAGTATAGTTGTGTCATCACGTTTGTGATAATCATTCATCTTGTATATCTTGTGTTGTGTGTTGTGGGGGGGGGTTTTTGTTTAATCATATGTGTATGATAGGTTTGTATAAGTAGCAGCACTAAGTTGTAGAAACTTCTGAAACCCAACAATCCTCCCCTAAACATGATGTTCACTTATTAACCTACATGTTTCTTTTGTTTGAGCTTCTTGAACACTAGGAGAATGTATCCAAACACACTGCTACTCTTTAATATGTTCTTTGATAAACTTGAACTCTTTTGTTACTCTATAAACTTGAAATTCTTTAGCTTTTAGTCTTTGTCATCATCACAACATCTCAGCAACTTCAGCAACACAACAATACAGCAATACCAACTAAGTTGGCCATGTAGTTTTTGGCAAACTACCAGCCATAAACGAATTTGATATTTCTTTACCAGTAGCCGTTTGCTCTGGAATAGCCAATGCTTCATTGCAATAACATGGTGCATTGATAACCATATAGTTTTGAGTAAACTATCAACTATCAACGGATTTGAGATGTGTTTACCAAGAGCCGTTTGCTTTGGACTAGCCAACTCTTTACTGTAAAGCATGGTGAGTTGAGAACCATATAGTTTTTGGCAAACAATCAGCCATTAACGGATTTGAGAAGTCTTTACAAGAAGTCGCTTGCTCTGGACTAGCTAGTTCTTGATGTCTGTTAGACATGGTAAACTGATGACCATTTATTGTGTGGTAATGAAACCAACACTTAAAGATCCTTTTTTCCTTCACCATGTCTTCTAGCTTCATACTTTCAATCTTAGTACTGTCAGTACTAAGTTTTGGCCTGGCAGTACTAAGTTTTGGCCTGCCATTATTAACTTTCCAAAGATCATAATGAACCTTAATATCATTTTCCAAACTGTACAACAAATCAACTACCATTTTGCCTCCCCTGAACTATTGCAGCTATAGGTTGATAATTCCAATGTTAACAAGTAAGAAATTAAATCTGCTAACATCAAAAGCTTTGGTTAAAAGATCAGCCACATTATCATCAGTGTGAATCTTAAGCACCTGGATAAGCTTCTTCTCATAAGCATCCCTAATGAAGTGGTGCCTAATCTCAATATGCTTTGTTTTGGAGTGAAACACTAGATTCTTTACAATGCATATTGTGCTTTCATTAGCAATGTAGATCTTTGTGTTCATAAAATTGAATCCATAGTCTAACATTTGATTTTGAATCAACAATACTTGCCTACAGCAGTTGGCAGCAGCAACATACTCTGCCTCTGTAGTAAAAGTAGCCACAATTGTCTGCTTCTTGCACTGCCATGAAATAAGTCTCCTGCCAAGAAATTGACAACATCCTGTTGTGGATTTCCTATCAATATTTGCTCCAGCATAATCACTATCTGAGTAGGCTTCCAGGTCAAATGATGACACTCTAGGATACCAAAGGCCTAGTTTGGGCTTGCCTTTGAGGTATGATCGCAATAAAATTCAACCCTTTAATTATATAAATATATAATAAATATATAAATAATAAGGATAAAATCAACGGAAAGTATTCCGAGAGGCTTTTGAAAAGATTCGCTTTTATCCAAAGCCAAATCTTTAAAAACCTACCCGGGTCGTTCTCCCAATGAGGCGTGAATCGAAAATCGAGATAACGTTCGTGATCGCGTGTTTGAATGGTTAAAGGATTTTTGGGTTTATATTCTAATTTCTACACTTAAAATGCAAAAACGAATAAAAGTACGCTAAAAACGAAAGTAAAAAACGGATTTAAACCTAAAAACGAGAACGGGGATCAAATCCCGTTCTTTAAAATACCAAATTTTACAAAATTAACCCTACGAGTGCAAAATTAATTTTCCTAGGTGCTAAATGATAAAAGAAATTTTTCTAAAAAAGTTTTATATTTTTTTGATTTTTTTATAATTTTTTATGAATTAAAAACTGATTTAAAAAGAAAAATTGATTAAAAATAGTAAACTAATTGGGAAAAATCTGAAAAAATGCAAAAAAGTAGTTTAAGATATACTGGATGCAAGAAAAATAAAAAGGAGTTACCAGCTTATTGGAATAAGCTGGTATTAAGCCAAAAGGGCTTATGGGCTTATTGGGCTTAAAAAGGGTTAAAAGAATTGATAGTGCAAAGAAAACCAGATGGCCCTATCTGGTGCTGGTGGTTAGTGTGTGGGTTGTGTGGGACGAGTGTGTCCTAAAGGGGAGGTCTAGGGGTCGAATCTTTGGGCCTTCCTTTTTAGAAAACCCTTTTTTTGCAAATTTATAAAACACAACAAAATAAGAAACTTTAAAAAAGTGAGTTTTAATGAAACTTAAATAAGCTAATTATATGCAAATAAAAAGCTGGCAGAATTACCTTTTTAACGCTAAGTGATAGATGTTAAACTATGAGGCTTTTAAAAACTTGAAAAGCTAAAGGAAAACACAAATAAGCAAAAACAGATAGACACCTACACCTAATAAGCACATTCAAACAAAAATAAGCACAAAAGATAGGCAGAAAAGCTATGAAAAAGCAGATAAGCTATAAGCTAAAACTGCAGGCCAAACAGCCACAAGAGCACTCTTTGGGCTTAATTTTTAAGCCCAAAGATTGAACCTTATGGCTTAATGAGTTATATGAGCTTAAATATTGGCTTATGGGCTACAATTATAAGCAAAGAAAAATGAATTTGAAACTTAAATAAGGTACTAAAAAGCTAATGGCAAAGGGCTGGTCTCAATCAGCATATGCCGATTTGGTTTACTTAAGAAAAAGGTGGCTTTTGCAGCCTACAAATAAGCTAGGAAAATAAGATTAAAATTAAAAAAACAAGCTAAAACAAATTAAGATCACCAACAAATAAGCTTATGCTCAAAAATTCAAGTCCTGAAATCACTTTTAACAATCTCAAATTTGAATTTTAAAAAGCTGTTTTTAACTTTGAAAGACACTTGACAGTTTTAACTTAAACTCAAAATTGACAAATGAGAACCTATTAGACTCTATCCTACTGCATTATATACTTTAAAAGGATACAAAAACAAGACTCAAAAGATGGTTTTAAAAAGTCTTATCAAAATGAGAACTTGAAAACAATTCTGTCACAACAGTTTCAAACACCCATTAGAAAATACTTCAAAACAAACTTTTAAACCTAAAAACTTTTGAAAACAGATTAAAACCAACTTAAAAAAGGCTTGTACTAATTTTATCAGTTATAAGTTCATAAGTGTCCTGTTTGAGGGCTTGGTCCAACAAATACCTTATTAAGGACATAACAAGTATTACTAACTACTTCAGCCCAAAAAGTGTTAGGTAAAAATAAATTTGCTAGCATTATTCTAGCAACCTCAATAAGGGTCATATTCTTTCACTCAGCAACTCCATTTTGTTATGGATGTAACAATTTCCTCAATATTTCAGGTTCTTTTAACGACACCTATTATTAGTCACTATTTATATAGTCCGCTACGCGTTGTACTTTAATTCTACTTTTGAGGTTAAATCGCGTAGACTAGAAATAACTATCTAAAGTAAACGTTCCACAAATAAAATTAAGGTATTACAACAAACAAGTAAGAAATAATATAATAAGAAGATACTCATGTACTTTGCGTATTTTATTTTTAATGGTCAACTATAAGGGTTACGTTTCGCAATCAAATGCACATATGGACACACCCGAAAATACCTAATCTTACAAGACTCAAACCAATACCACTTTTATCCTTAAACACAAAATTTAAAATTAATGTGTTAAATACGTACAAAGGGCCGTATAATATGGTTTAAACCCATAAAACCATTCGGTCCCCATGGATATTAAACTAAGCTAACAAACCTACTGAATCATAAAAGTACTTGTAACATCTCCTAGATATTAAGATTGTGTCCGCTAATGGTCTCCTAATGGCTATTACATAATGGATCATAACCAAATTGTTTCTCTTTTGCCCCTTAGGCCACGGCTAAACAAAGAAACATACACACAAACCATAGGATCTCCATATCTAGTGTAATCTTGTACTTAGATTGAGCCATTAAAGATTGTACTTGTGTGGTTTAACAAAACAAGGTGTAGTTAACTAGAAAACTTCAAAAACCACCTCATAGGGCACGAATTTGGTTCGGTTTGGGTTGTTTGTGAAACTAGGAGAATAACTAGCTCATTTCTTATAAATACACAATCACACTTAACACTTAACACTCTCATAACTCACACTCACTCAAACCATAAACACATATACTCTTTTCTCTTGTTCGGGTCACAAACCGCACCCAAGCACACCCACACATCTTGTTTCGAGTTAACATATATTCACTAGGGTTTACATACGCGACCTCAAGGTTTACGCGAGTTAGGGTTTGAGTATACATTAAGCTTTGAAGCTTGGGTTAGTATTTTGGGTCGTGTCTCTCAACTTGATAGCTCTTTAATGCCCACGGCTCGAGACAAACACTAGACCACTTGTAAAGTCGTATGCGAACCTACTGGCCAATTGAAACTATAACATGTTCTGCTTTGTTATCTAGATTATATGTCCGCTAAGGATATATGATGCACTAGAGTGGATATCCCCGCATGTTAATTAAGAAACGACGCAAGTCAAACGTAACATATGCATAGCTTGTACACGACTTGTTGTGGGTACAAAGAATATAATGATACGAGTAAAATTGTGACTTTATGACAAGGTAAGGCATAAGTGGTTTTGCTCAGAGCAAGTTGAAACCAACATGAATACTAACACTTCCACATGATTTTTTCGTAAGCCTACACGTAAAACTTTTCACATAAACTTGATGGCATGGCATGGTGGAACGTATACACTAACAACTATGGACGTTTGCAATGTAAAACACGACCAGATTGCCATGCTAAAATGAGCTCACAAAGGTATACTAGTATAATAACGAGTTCTAAGAAACACTAGAGCACTTAACGGGCCATAATTGAATTCGTTAAAACCCAAACAACCACTATTGGGCCCAATAGGCCCAACAGGCTGCGTCCACAAGGCCACGGCTTATCAATAAGCACAACGAGCTTATTTAGAAGCCTAAAGTGCTTACCAACTCGCAATGGGCCTTAGCATACTCTAGAAACCAACCCGAACCCTTATTGGGCTAGCAAAAAAAAAAAAAAAAAAAAAGAACGGCCCAATGATATGTCTGAAATGCGACACCCATGAGCACCAATAACTTTAAACAGCTTATTCGTGAGCTTACACGGCTTAATGAGCTTATTATAAACTTAAGAACACTAATGGACCCCTTGATATCTTCGGGTTAGACTTATTGGGCTAGCAGGCCTAATAAGCTCGTATAAGCTTAAATAAGCTCACCCGAGCTTATTTTTCAGCTTAAACAGCTTATAAGCCTTCTAATAATCCTAGAAAGGTTATTGAACCCAAATGGATCAAACCCAAACCCCTAGAACCCTTATCGGGCTTGTATTGAGCCCAAATGGCCTAATAACGCAGCTTATTTGCTTATTTGATAAGCTAAACAGTGAACAGACCCTAATAAGCTATTTAAGAAAGGAAAATAAGTTGGAATCACTAAGCAAAACTTAATGGACCTTGGTATTAACTCTCGGTAAAGGCTGTTGGGCCAACGAGCCCAATAAGCTCAAAATAAGCTCAACAGAGCTTATTAATAAGCCAATTTGATTTGTGTAGTTTAGAAAGTTTAACAAGTTTAGAAAGTAAATTAAAATGCTAAGAAAAACCTTTAATGTATTCGGGTTTGAGTTATTAGGCTCGCTAGCCCAATAAGCTCGAATAAGCTCTCCTGAGCTTATTGGCAGCTTAAGCAAACTTAAATAAGCTTAACGAATGCATTTGTGCTTTTTAAAACTTAATTGGACCCTTAGAACACTTAACGGACTTTAATGGGCCCAATAAGGCCCATTAAGCCAAAATAAGCTCGTTAAAGCTTATTTATAAGCTGGGGCAGCTTATATGGCTTATTTGGACTTAATTAAACATAATGCCACTTGTTGGGATTTAATTGGACTTAAAATGCGATTTTTGTAAAGTTAAGGGACCAAAAGTGTAAATTACAAACTAGAAGGGCTAAAACTGTCATTTACTGATTTTCATAAGTATAGGGGCTGTTTTGAACATCCTGAAAGATAAGGGGCTAATGTGAAACTATAAGGACCTAAATTACAACTTTGTAAAATGGAAGGACTAAAAGTGTAATTATTGAAACTAAAGGGTTTAAAATGTAAATAAAGCAAAATTATAAACCCAGGGGCTGTTTTGTATTTATAAGAAACTCAAGGGTATTTTGTAAACAAAAGTAAATTATTTAAACACTTAACTAGTCGGGCGGACTATAATATACTCGGGTGTTATTCAGTTTTGAATAACGACTTAATAAATAAGAATATTTATTAACAAGGTATATACGTTTCCCAAGAGCCATCAAACAATTTCAAATACATTAAACACGTACACCACCACACAAGTGATAACAGTATATATAAACTAGCAATTTATTGTAGTTTATACATTGAGTCCTTAGCCTAAATTTGTAGACTAAGACTGGTCGTATTTACTTAGGTATTTGACGGTGTGATACATACTTGGATATCTATTTTCATTTCCAGAGGACTATTCACTCAGGTGAGTTCATAGCCCATGTTTTACAATTACTTAAGTGATTTACATACTTGGGGTGAGAACATGCTTTGTTTTACAAATTGGACGCAAGTGTACATTTTATACAATAACTACGTGTTTGCCTAAGTAGCGATAACCCACTGAGCCCTTTATCATGAACTGTCAATTACTGGATTGTGAGCGCGAATATTATAGATAGATCTATTTGGGATTGACAATTCCTGTTTGGGTGATTAGCTATCACTGGGAACGAACGTATACCATGTCGGATTTGAGATGTTGCGGGTTAAAACATCATTCACAGGCATTCATTGGCAATATATTGCATTCATACATGTTGAGCTTCAGTGTCCATGAGCTTAAGAAAACATATTACTTTTCAGATGTTTGGCATTTGTTGCTTAATCATACACTTGAAATCTTGCTGGTCCTACTATTTATTTACTAAACTTTATGATTCACCAACTTTATGTTTGAACGTTTTACGCATGTTTTTTTAGGTCAATAAGCACGAGGTGCGATGAAAACATTGTGGAAGTCAATAATTGAAGAGTCAACACTTAAGATTTGGGGTCTTATTACATTTTGGGGACAATTGTTATAAACCAGAATCTTTATTTATATTGTTGAACAATTTGAAGCCATGGGCTTATGTAACCAACAAGTATTTTGTTAATCCAATGTATCTTTTCAAATGACACGTTAGTGGTCGTTCTCAAATCTTGTATTATTGATCTATAAAGTAACGCCCTTGGATATTCAACATTCCGCTACGTACCCAGATTTGAGGGTGTTACAGATTGGTACCAGAGCCCAAGTTATAGAGAACAAATGTCAAATACACAAGATTTTATCATTGCGCTTGAAAAAAAAAGGATGAAGCTGAAGTTATCTTTCCAATGACAAAATGATTTATCATTGCTTAAGCTGCTCAAACTGGAAGAGATTTGAGGAATTAAGTGCGAACATATGAATGATGGCCAGAATTCAACCAGTAAACATTAATTCTGATGAAAGGCCAAGCTATGATTCTGCATTCATTAGTGAGGTAAAAACACTATCAACAAGCTACATGAATCCGTTATTCTCTAACAATAATCATGCACAAACGTATCATGAGCAACCTAAAATTATTAACTTGATGCGTATTTTCTATTTAAAAATTATTTTTATCAAGTTTTAAATTTATAAAACTCGATCTACCTAACGACGCACTAACGGGAGAGAACCCCGATCGTGGGTAGTATAGAATGGTAAATCCGAGGTCGTCCCAAGAGCTAAGGTGTAATTAGTTTTAATTTGAAATGCCACGTTTCGAAAATGGTTTTTGATTTTAATTGAAAGAAATAGAAAATAATAAAATAAAATAAATAACTGAAATTAAAAGGATAGAAGATATCAAGAGAGAAAAGTCTAACCTATTTACTTCATTACTAATGTATGAAAACAATTTCCTATTCAATGTCAAACTATAGTTTCATTACTAAGTTATTCTAAGGTCGATAGACTTGGAATGTGCAATACAGCTATCCTAAAAACTTTCCTGCGATTTCCGAATCAGTCTAATCATCAAGGAGGAAGGTTATCCAGGTTGCAGTGATTAATCCTAACTATTCCCAAAACATATCTAATAACCTATGAAGATTATTAACCCCCTCTAAAAGAGTTCTTGTGCTTTTTAAGTGTTGAGTGATTTGTGCGGTGACCGGTTAGTTCCTACACACGTTAAAGAGTTAGTGATCCTCCCTAGTACCTATTGGATCCTATCATGACAAGGTAATCTATTAATAGGGCAAGCTAGGTCCAAACCACTCGTACTACCAAAACCCAGGGTTACACGATAGTCAAGGAATATCTAATGAAACCATAATTTAACAGGAAACAATCATAACAAAAGTAAATTCATAACTAGGCTAGCACTTTAAGTGCTTAGCCGCTCATGGTAACGGAAACACAGTAAGAGATAGAAGAAATCATATATTGAAAACTCATAATTCTTATAGGATTCGTAATTTGAACAATTAAATACAAAAAGTAAGTAAAGTGTGATCTCCCTTGGATTCTAAGGGGAATTCTTCGAAGGTTGGAAGCCTTTGTCGCCTCTCCAATTGGCTGTGGAGGAAGTGATGTCAGAATAGCTTGAATGAGGCCTCTATTTATAGATATCGAACCTGTTACGGCGTAACCAATAAAGGTGTTACACCGTAACCAACTTACACGGCATTCCATAATTAAGCAACTGTTACGGCGTAACCTGTTAGATTTATGGAAAAGTGTCGATTATGTGGTTTTATTATATTTTGATATTAGACTTTATTTTGTTTAGTTTAATATAGCTTGTAATAAGGTTTATTATGCTTTAAGTAAGAAATAGCATAATAACCAAAGTCTAAGGACTAGTATTGTCAAGATAGGAAAATAAAGAAGGGAAGCCTCCCTCCCATTGCCTATAAATAGCCCTCTAATCTTGATTAGAGGGTGATGCTCTTGTAACCAACTCTTATTTTCCCTCCATAATAATATTTGAATTTTCCCTTCACTCGCTCTCATTCTCTCTAATCTTACATGTTGATATGATTGATTCAAGATTCATGTGACCTATTAAGTGGTATCAATCGCCAATGGAGAAGAAGAGTGCTTGATTTGTGCGTGTTTTTGTTCGACCGAGAATCAAGATGTGATGATTTCTGAATTTGGTGAGTACTATTGAGGTTTCGAGATTGATTTTGGCTATGATTTCGATTTGTTGGACGTTATTGTGTTCTCGGAAGTGTTCATTTCATTCTCGGAAGTGTGGTTTTGATTTTTGGTAGAAGCTTTGCATTCTCGGTAGAGTGATTTTGAGTTTCGGAAGACTTTTTCTTGTAAATTTAGCAATTTCGGTACGAAACATCAGTGTAATAGATATATTCGATCTTTTGGTTCTATCAAAAGTCGTTTATTAGGAATTCGGTATTAAACTCAGTTTTATCGAGTTTGTTAAGATTCACAAATTCAGTTTCATTGAATTTGTGATATAGGGAATTTTACTAAGTCAAAACTCGGTAATAAGCTTTACAAGTCATTTTACACTTTCATTTCACGATTTTATCTTGTTTTGAAGTGTTAAATATCGATTTTTCATGATTTACTAAAACTCGGCAATCAAATTCGGTTTTATCGAATTTGAATTTTTTAGAACACTTGGATTATCTAGTCATCATAAAATTCGGTTTCATTGAATTTGTGGTTATTAGTAATTCATAACTGTTGGATTTTAACAATTTAGGTTTACCGAGTTTATAGTGAATAGTGTTACCGAATTTGACTATTGTTACCGAGTTTGGATATTTTCTCACAAATCTCACTCATATTCGTCTAAAAAGATCCAATCTTTGAATCTTAAGACATGTCGACATCCAAAACATACCAACAATCCCTCGCTGAAGCCGGTTCTGAGACTAGGCCACCCATGCTTGAAAAGGGTAGTTACATACCTTGGGCGAGTAGATTCAAACGATTTCTTAATCGCAAGAGGGAAAACCAGAAGTGGCTTCTCAAAGCACTAGAAGATGGCCCTTATGTGTTTATGAACATCACACCTACAGGTTCAATATTACCAAGGTTGCAAGAAGTAGATGATCTTCAAGGAGATGAATTATTGTACTATGATGCGGAAATGGAACTCACGAATATGATTCTTCTTTCTATTCCTAATGAGATTTACAATTCTGTGGATTCTTGTAAGACGGCCAAGGAAATGTGGGATCGTGTTGAACGTTTGATGAGGGGAACTATACAAAACCAAGTTGACAGGGAAACGCGGTTTACAAATGAGTTTGATCAATTTGTTGCTGAACCAGGAGAGTCACTAGTTTTAGTCTACAATCGTTTTGCTCAGTTAATGAATGATTTGGAACGAAACAACATGAAGTTTCCAATTGTTTCAATTAACACAAAGTTTCTGAATAGTTTGCAACCGGAATGGTTGAAATATGTGACTCAAGTTTGTTTGGCTAAGAAATTGACAGTTGATTCGTTTGATGATCTTTTTGATTATCTTTCGCAATTTGAGAAATTGGTTAATGCTTCAAGGGCAAAGAAGTTAGAAAAGTCTCATGATCCTTTGGCTCTAGTAGCACACACGGGTTCATCTTCTAGAAACACCTCTTCTTATTATGTGACACATCCTTCATCTGTAGTTGATTATGATGAAGAGTTTGAGCAGGATGATGTTCACAACCATTCTGAAGATCCCCTAGCATCTGCTATGTTGTTACTTGCCAAAGCCATTACTCAAAATTTCTCTAATCCAACAAACAATCGTCTTCGTGCTTCGTCTAATACCAGAAATCAAGCAGTCGTTCAAGGTGACAGGGTGAATATTCAAAGCAGAAATTCTGGTAATGTTGGAAGAAATAATCGAAGAGCTTATGTTCAAGGAGAAGTTGTTGAGGGAATGAATGCTACAAATGAGACTGCAAATGTTCAAAGGATTGTTCGAACTCCGACTCCAGGCAATACTTCAACGGGTCAATGCTATAACTGCGGTGGAAAAGGACATTATGCTAGGAATTGTCCCAAGCCAAGGGTTCGTGATTCGAAGTATTTCATGGAGCAAATGTTGTTGGCAAAACAGGATGAAGCCGGTGTAATTCTTACCGATGAGCAGAATGATTTTCTCTTTGCTGATGCTTCAAGGATGGAAGAAATTGAAGAACTTAGTGCAAACATATGCTTAATGGCCAGAATTCAACCAGCTGATCAAAATTCTGATGATGAGCCAAGCTATGAGTCTGCATTTGTAAGTGAGGTACAATCTTCATCCATCAATGAGAATGATGAACAAATGTATCCAACTCATACTAAAATTATTAACAGTACCATTGATGATGATCAAATTAATAGCAATATTCAATTTGATTCTGTCAAAGGAAATGTTAATAGTGGCAGTGTTGAAAAAGATACACATGTTTATGATC
>BQNB010052810.1:0-12983 GCA_026074375.1 Tanacetum coccineum | reverse complement strand
TATATTTTCCTTTCAAGACGGGTTGTTTTTTTAATACCGGTCCGGATTATTTTAGGCTGGCAAATTTCTTATTTCCAGACCTTTTTTTTTGTTTTAGGTCTCTATAAAGGGGTCTGGATGCTTGTTTATGTAGTAGTGTATGGAATCTTGGTGCTCAGTAAGCCTGTCGAGAAGACAACTTACATTAGCCTTGTCCCGGGTTTTATCCTAGGACCAAGCTCCGACGTGAGAGTAAGTACTTGATATTGAGGTGGCCGCTAGGCATAATGTAAGTATAATAAATGCGATGTGTGTGTAGATGATCTTGCATTGAATGTGCTTGGGGTATTTATACTACCCCAAGTACTGTTTGATGCTTACTGTATGCTTTTGTCAGGTGGCATATCCACGTGATAGACAAGATCCCTTAAATCCTGGTTTGACTGCATGCGTACGGTCCTTACCATGGACCGAAGGTTATTAGGGAATACCCGGATAATAGGATGCGTTGGTCTTTCCCGAGGTATTTATATACTTATCCCTTTCTATGATGTGTCAACACCGGTAGGTTTAGCACCTGTTGAACCTTAGGCCGCTGGGTAAGCCCACTCGTGTGTAGCCTCTCGGCGTGGTCCCAGCGGCCATATACACGAACATGTCCCCCCTAGTGTTGTACCAACACGAGTGTTGGTACAATACTTAATTTCTTTTGTGTTTGCCCTCCCTCCCTTTTTTTAGGGAGAACATGGGCCTTCCATTACAGTTTACCATTAATGAGCTACCAGATAGATATCATTATTTACTAGGGTTAAAAAAGAATAGCTGGAACGCACCTTAGTGTGTGCGATGATGCCACGTATATAGGTAGTCGCTATACACGGATGTGATCAAGCCATGTCAGCCTCTGACACGACAGGACGTTTGATGCTCCTCCCATTTCTTCTATAAATAGCGAACCTCCCCTCATTTTTACAATTACATTTCTTTTCACTGCCTTGCTCCGCTCGACTTCCGCCTTCGTTTATCTCTTTCAAGTGTGTTTTTCCTTCTCAATCTTTTTTATTAACCGCCTGGTTATCTTCCCTTCATATCCTTTACTATGTCGCAAGAGGAGTCTGATGATCTTAACATTCTGGATGCCGAGCTGGTCGATCATGTCTTGGAGGCTAATTCTCTTCCTAAGTTTGATATGCACCTGTATAAATCTTCCCTGACTAAGACTCATGTTAAATGGTTAGCTAAATGTTATGGTATTTCGGCGGACCTTCATCCGCGGGTAGTTTCGGAGGGCGTGACTATGGACGTCCTACCCAACGATGCCATCGGGCTCTATGCTCATCACTTTCAACAAGGAGGCTAAGGGTCCCCTTTTCTTCTTTTTTCCTAAAAGTAGTAGAATATTTTTGTGTACATATTTCTCAACTCGTATCGTTAGGTGTGAACCGCGCTACCTTTTTTAGATGTATTGCCGTTCCCTGGATATTACTCCTACCGTGCCTCTCTTCCGCGATTTTTATAAGTTGTGCAAGCAAGGCAATTGGTTTTCGTTTCAGAATAGAGTTGGAAAAAACTGCAAGCCTTGTCTTAAAGATGCCCCTACCAGTTTGAAAAAAGGGAAGGATAAGTTTTTCTTAGTTGACCGGAGGGCTGTCCCTATTGCCATGGCCTGGCGGTATCATGATTCTAGTGTTGCGGATCCCTTTCCTAAGTTAAGTGAATACAATGCATCGGATGTCACAAAGTTGCGTGAGGTCATTATTGGTCTTCGCAAACCGCCTCCTAGTCTCTTATACGTTGTAGGTCTTTCTCATGTCTGGAAGCACGCCGGTCGTGCTTTTTCTCGAAAGGATCCAAAAGGGAAGGATAATACTTTTGTCTCGTCAGTTGTTTTTTTAATATATACATATCTTAAACTTATTTGTCAGTTGTGCTTTATGTGTATACATATTTTCTCTTTTTTGTAGTTGTCTCAATGGCTGAGTTTCTACGACTTCCTAACTTTAAAGGTTGCAAAGTTGCCGCTGGTGCGCTCCTACCTCCCACCTCAGCCTGGGTGACCCACTTGGCCAACCCAATAGAGCGATTGGAGGAGATTCCTCATATGGTGACAGCTGAGTTACCGTATCGAAAGGTTCTCGATGACAAGAAAAAGAAAAAGAGGAAAGCCGAGGCTAAGGCCGCGGCCAATGCTCCCGATGTTGACATTCAGGTTGAGAAGGTTGCTGGAAAGAGAGGTGTTGGTAAGGACAATACTCGTAAAAAGAGAAGGGTTCGTTTGGAGACTCCCATGCAGTCGGAGTCAGAGCATGTGTCATTTCTTGTTCATCTAAATCATGCACATCCTATTAAGGCCCTGGCCAACAAAGAACATGTTTCTACAGATGCTTCCGCCGGTCTAATGGATGTTTTGCAAAATCAGGACGACAAGCATGTTATTCCCGCCCGATTATGAATGTTGACAAACCTGCGAGCAATGAAGGCAAGGACCAAGAGAATGTCGATCATGCTTTTGCTAATGAGGGCCATGGTGACAATGATGATAGGCTTTCTGACTTGCGTACTCAACCTAACCTTGCCCACCATTTGGTTATAGTTCTTTTTTACTTCTCAAAAATCCTCCTTGTACTTGCCGCTAAGTGCTATTATTTATCTTATATATAGATAATTTTTAGATCAACGCCTTGAGTCTGTGGAGAAGCTTACGTGTGACAAGGTTGTGCCGGACGTAGCAGCTAGTAAGTGTTTCTTCCCTTCTCTTTATATTTTCCTTGCTTCCTATTTCCCCTTTCTTTATAACCGTTGCTTTTTTTAGGCTACTCTGCCTGGCATTTTGGCAATCTACCTTTTACCCCCCAATGGGGCCTAACGGAATCTTGCCGTATAGATAACTCCAGCCTGTGTCAGGACATGATGTCTAATCTTTTCACTCCTGTTGACCATAAGTTTTTTAACGAGGGAGTGCGCGATGAGTCCACCAATAAAGGTCTTGAAACTTATTGTGTCAATCGGCACAGCAGCAGGCAAACACACTGCTTCGCTTTGATGCCCTAAGGGAAGAACATGCCAACCTTGTCTATGCCTACGAGTCTTGTAAAGATATGAAAGTTCGCTACAAAAAGTGTAAGAAAGAGCTGGCGAAGCTTCAATCAGGTTTTGATGAGAAAGTCTTGGCTTATGGTCATCTATCTCAGAACTATGATGCAGTCCTAACTCGGAAACAAGGGCTGCAGGATAGGGTTGAAGAGTTAAAGATGGAAGAAGATGAGACTGAGGAGGTGTGCGCTAAGCAAACAGACCGGATCAAGCAACTTGAGGCAGAGCTAAATCAGTCTGAGGTCGACGCTCATCAGTTACATGTTGACAGGGAGAAATTTATTATTGAGTGTGGGCAAGGGGAAATGGTTAGGCGCAGGATTATTAACAAGTACCTCCCCACCTTTGTACGTCGTCTGCACTAGAGTGCTTGTTGTTGGTAAAGGTTTTATAGACGGAATATCCATTGGTCACAAGAATCCAGATATTCAGGCTATTCTAAAGCCTACTCCTAACGTTGACCCCGCATCCTCCGACACTTTTATGGAAACTTATGAGAAACTGTTTGACAAGAGGTATCCATATGTTGATAAGGTAGCACGTGTGTACCTCTTGGATCCTACCGGTTTGCAGAATGTTATGCCGGACGAGACTGGCCTAACGCCCGGTGGAGGGCCTCGCGATACTCCCACAGCCTCATATGCTTAGAGTTGTTACCTTAGCCAGTTGTAATTTGTTTTGATTATCTTCCAGGGCCGGTTGTGGTGCCTTATTATCATGCTTGTTAAACAATGTTTATATTTCATGTTGGTGTTACGTTTACGTGTACTTTATTTCTTAACTATTTATAAATGGCCCGTGCCTTTTGATTGCTTTTCCTCTCGTTTATTGCTTTAGAGTTGTTCATTATATTTCTTGGACATAGATATCGGCCACATATACTAACCTAATGGGATTAGCAGTCCGGTTGGGGATGCCTAATACTTTATCTATTTCTTTGTGGTCTTTCTGAGACATAGATATTGGCCACTTATACCAACCGGATGGGACTAGCGGCCCGCTGGTGACCACATAATAATTTATCTATTCTTTTAGACATTGACCAACAAAATTTAATCGGAGGTAGCGAGCCATCCGTTAAGTCACAGTAATTTGTGTGTATTGATAGACATTGACTACGTCCCAGGCGATAGGTGTTGCTTACCCGGCTGGCATCCGAGCCACATAATAATTTGTCTATAATGGACATTGACTACACATCAGCCGGTGGGTGTTGCTTACCCGACTGGCATCCAAGCCACATAATAGTTTGTCCAATGGTATATATTGACTACACCCCAGCCGGTAGGTGTTGCTTACCTGGCTGGCATCCGAGCTACGTAATAATTTGTCTATAACAGTAGACATTGACTACATATCGATTGGAGATGATCAGTCATCCATCGGAGTCATTATGATTTTATGTCCCCCAATTTACACATCACATTATCGAAAAATTGCCCTTCCCATATTATGGGGAACGGCTTGATTGTTCATTAAAATTCTTACCGATTACACTAGTGAGCTGGAATTCTATACATAATGATTCGTACAAGTAGCATCTTCTCAAGTTGATTGCGTGCCAAACGCGAGGCACCTCTCTATCGTCCATTATTTACAGCTTATATGAGACATTCTGATACGCTTCCACCACCAAGTATGGTCCTTCCCACTTTGGGCATAGATTTCCTAAATTCTCTACTCGACTGGCTTCATTCTAATGGTAGACGTATTCTCCTATTTTAAAAGATACTGAACGCACTCTTTTGTTGTAGTAGTGCTCCATTTTCATTTTGTATCTAGCCTCTCAGATAGCGACTGCCTCTCTTCTCTTTTGTAGCAGGTCAAGGTTTAGCCTCATCTCTTCCTTATTGCCTCCTTCCTTCTTGACCATCATTGTCCGATGCGTGGGTATGCCAATTTCTATTGGGATGACCGCCTCACTTCTGAATGTTAAGCTGTAAGGCGTTTCCCCGTTATTGCCCTCCAACATAGCCCACTTCCCCTAAAGCACACATCGAGCTCTATTTTCCCTAAAGGTTTGACATGTTCCCTCAAGAACCCTGATACTGTAGTTTGCATCTCAACTAACCTTGCTCTTATGGATGAGTGCAACATGTTGAAGCAATGCTCGAACATGATTTCAACTAATGCCTCTTCGTCTACATGTATCCTCCGAATGAGGTACCCTTCCACTTCAGCCTCTACTACCAAGGCTTCTTCCAAGAGATCTCATGCCAAAACCGCTGGGAATGTTATTGGGACGTTCATCCTTTTTTCGTCTGTTATCGTGGTTTTTCTCTTCTGGTTATGCGAATAACATTGTACCATGTTTATCACCTTGCCTTTCTGCGGACCGCTGTTCCACTGTCCCCTCTTCCCTTTTGCCTTACATCTTTCACCAGATGGTTCAACTTGCTGGACTCCAAAGCAATTTCTAACTGTTTCTTTAGATGGAAGCAATCATTTGTACTATGGCCCTTTTCATTATGGCAGGCGTAGTTGGTGCTTCGTGCCTAAGATCTCTTGGGGGTACTTACCAATGAATCCAAGGTTAAGACTACTCTATTTTCTCTCAGCCAGTGCAACTCTTGGTTGGGGCGTTGCGGCAGTATGTATGATGCATGATGCTCTTATGCACTAAAAGTAGGTTTGTGCTATGATCTGCGATGATGGTTCCCATAAGGTAACAGTTGGTGCCGGTCGTTCTACTGCCCCCACTGTGCTGGTGCTTCTTTTCGCTAGAATTCGTCCTTGGACAACTCTGTATTACGGAATGCCTCTTTCGACCGTAAATAATCATCCACCCTCTTTAACATCTCGTCGACCGTTTTAGGTATGTTATCTGAAAAGCGTTTTGACATCTCTGGACACTTATGGGAACTCATGAAGGATGAAATTTGCATTAGTTCAGGTACGTTAGGAATGTTGTTGGACTCACTCACCCACCTTTCTTTAAATTTAGGCAGAGTCTCGTTGGCCCTCCGAACGATCTTTAAGATTTCCATTGGATCTTTGTCGCAGGCCTTGAGCATCCCAAACCTGTGTAGAAATTTCCATTGGAGATCCCCCCCCCCCCCAATTATCAATACTACCGGGCGGCAGCTTATCGAACCATGCTCTTACCTTGCCATCGAGGGTCTGTTGAATATCCTGCACCAGACTGGCAAAGGCCATTCCCCTTGATTTCCCATTCCTACGAACCGGCCCACGTGGTTCTTCGAATCACCCGTTCTGTCATATATTTTAGCATTCGCTAGCATTCTGTGTCCCGACGATGAAAATTCGACAATTCTTTTGGTGAAGGGACACTTTAGCACTTCCTTGAATGGTTTACTTAGGTCTTCATCGCCCACTTTTTCCTTCCCTTTCTTGTTGACTTTGATTTCTTCATCGCGGTCATCCTGAATGTCGTCAAAGTCCAGGAGCATGGGCTTAATGAGATCCCGATTACTTGGCTCTTTCAGTAGTTCCTTGAGAGCCGATACATGCCCTTCAATGATGCTTTTGGTGGTATTTTGGTTTGAGGTTCCTTCGTTTAATAGGGTCATTGGTTCCGGACCTGCCATTTTATAACACTTAGGCAGATTGAATAATGGGTCCCACGGATGGCGCCAATTTTTTGATGCAAAGATCCGTTAGGAAGGATAAGAGATGCCCTCCTATGGAATCTTGGTGCTCAGCAAGCATGTCGAGAAGACAACGCACGTTAGCCTCATCCTGGGTTTTATCCCAGGACTAAGCTCCGGCGTGAGAGTAAGTACTTGATATTGAGGTGGCCGCTAGCGTAATATAAGTATAATAAATGTGGTATGTGTAGATGATCTTGCATTGAATGTGCTTGGGGTATTTATACTACCCTAAGTACTGTTTGATACTTACTATTCCTGACACTTAGGGAATGGCCACGCCGTAACTACTATATGCTTTTGTCAGGCGACGTATCCACGTGGTAGACAAGATCCCTTAAATACTGGGTTCACTGCATGTGTATGGTCCTTACCATGGACCAACGGTTATTAGGGAATACCCGAATAATAAGATGCGCTAGTTGATGCGGGTTCTCGTAAGACTTCACAAGAAGCTTTACAATCCCCTAGGTAGTGTACCTAATCGTTGCAGTGTAGTATAGGCAAGACTCGAGGGTTGTTATCGTTCTCTAAGGGAATAGGTTGGGAAGAATCGAACACGATTTAACAGAATTCTAAGGGGTTGAGAGGAGATTCTTTTTGTGTTTTTATATTTATAAGAAAGCAGGTAAATCAATTGTTTGAGAGGTTGGTTGATTAACTAATAATTAAACTAATTATAATCTATACTACTGGTGATAATTTTAAGATAAATAGATGTATTTACTTAATCATGCAATACTCCTCAGATTGCTTCTCCTAGATCTGTTGCATTGTCACACTTGCGATGATCTGTGTAAGTATTTCCTAGGTCATGAACGGATTACACGAACCCGCCATCTATTTAATATTCCGTTAGGACAACCCACAAGTAAGGTTGTATGAAGACTATTACAAGGCCCCTAAGAGTATATTAAATGCATATGAAATATATTAAGATAGATCAACCATATTAGGGGTAAGGTAGTATGAAGACTGTTATCGATGGTATCCTTTCTACATACTCGCATTTCCCTAAACGTCTATGCCAATTTAATATCTTATGGCTTGTTTTCTAGAGCCTAAAGCGCACATCCATCAACAAGAAGCAACATCAAAAGGATCTACAACCTAAGTTTCATGCAATCTCAAGTAAATATAAAGGAAGGTTTAGCCTAGCATGTTAAAGATAAAGCAAAAACATAAATCAACAATAAACAATACATAGACATATTGAATGATTAATGATAAACAATCTTACTTGATTAAAACATAGATTGAAGGTAGATACAATAGGGTTTTAAGGCCCTAAAAATAACCTAAAAAGCTGCTAGAACGACTAGGGTTCGTCTCCCTAAAATTATACAAAGTTACACACTTAAAACCCTAATTTCGGTTTAATATATATAGAAAAGTCACAGCGACAGCGTCGCTTTGAAGTCCTGACGCTGTCGCCACGTAGATGATTTTAAATCCTCTTTTAAGTCGGCCACATCCTAACGCCGTCGTCATTTTCCTGACATAGTCACCAGATAGATTGCGACGGCTTCGCTTTATGCCTATGACGCCATCTCCAAGCGATGTATGCATAATTCTTCAAGAGATTTGGTATAGGTCCGTAGTCTTGTTCGTTTCTTCTCTAAATGAGCCAAAGTCACGTATATTATTCCTCCAAATGTCATCCAAGTGCTAAAAACCTGAAAACAAACGATTAAGCACATAATTTAGGCATATTTGCATGATTTAGGAGGTTAAATGACCCCGACATAGTGTATAAAATGACACCTCATCAAATACCCCTACACTTGGGATTTGCTTGTCCTCAAGCAAATGGGCTTATCTACCTAGACAATAGCAATATTGGCGTCATTTAACTTATTCATGAAAAGTATTTTACAACACAACCTTCTAGACCTCGTAATTAAAAGCACGAAAAGTATATACGAGCACCTCACATAAAGTTTTGGGATTTCTCTTTCTCTCGTTGTATAATAAATTATAAACATAATGGGAAACAGAAAATCAACACTCATTACCTGTCATAGCAATATAAATTCCATAGGGCTTAGTAAAGATCAAACTTCCACGCTGGGCGCAAGTATATTCATTACTTTAAAGAGGACTCTTAAAGGGTTTGTGGGTGTAAGGTGTAAGAATAACATTAATGGAAACGAAAATGGATGGGAATACATTTGAGGGACGTGACTTTTGGGCAACTTAGGTGAAAAGGTTAGCTAATTATAATTTATACAATACAGTTGTTTTGATGCTACCCCAAGACTCGAAAAGAATACAAACTCTATAAAACTCTACACCAATCTTTTTCTTTTTCTTTCTCGACTCTCATGATAAACCAAAATAAAAAAACATAATCAAATGACAGCCCACACATTTTTTTCACTCTACTTTTTTATATACTTTTTTTGCATACTTTGCCCTGCCATTGGTTAAAACATATAATACATCATGGATAAGTTTATAGAAACACCCCTACACTTGAACTTTACATACTCATTATTTACAATCTAACTAATAACCCGATTAAGGAGGATCAAAATAACGAGGAGCTTATGAGCTCTATAGGGGTAAATAAATTACTTCTTCCCCAATTTCTTCATAAGATAATACTAACCATGAATCCCAATCGTCCTAAAACAGTATTTACAAGGATAAGACTTAGCAACCTGTCTCAATAATTAACTTAGGTTAAGAAACAATAATGTACAAAAAGCGAGTACAAACAAGGTTAGGCTAAGGTGAATTGGGTGTAATGATAGGTTTAAGGGATGAGAATGCTCTTCATTAATATCCGGCTTAACCATAAAATACGAGAACGTGAAAAAAGGATAAACTCGGAGGATCGTACTATGGGTATCCATGCACTAAATATGAGTGCATGGCAAGGGTGTGGGATAGTTATATGACGTTGTGACCAAATACCATCACAAGTTAAAACATGGGTTAATCCTAGTGCCTCATATCTATCCAAATCCTAATGACTCCACTATGCGTTCTCAGATGCATCACTAAAAACAAGTTCTAGAATTTAGTATACATCGGAACACTCATATAATTTAATACCAATATCAATGCTCCAGAAAAGGTACAAATACCATACGTACACATCAGTAACGATGGAATAACACATATGACTGCATTCGAACCTTAACCGAGAAAGCCAAAGGTATATAACTATCCTTGGGTATCAATAATGATTACCTGAATGCCTAAAGATCTAAAGCGAACCTCACATTTTTGGGGTGGAATTTTTGGGGTATTTTGTGCAATCATACACAAATTCCAATCCATAAGACGCTATTATAACTCAGTTTCGTTGGTATGTGTCATAAAAAAAATAAAATTGAGTCATAATAAACCTTTAATGCTACGATTGAATATATTTACCCATCATTTTAAGGGACAAAGCAAATGGAAATAGAAGGAATAGTTTCTAAGGCTTATTCCCCATTACTCTTAAGTTTGAACATTATCCCCAATGTTCAATAGAAGTACCACGTAAAAACAATAAAAGAAAAAAAATAACAAGTAAAAGAACTAGTACTCCTCTAGTTTTCTTAATAATGGAGAAAGAAACATGTGATAACTGGTTAAATCGTACCTCCAAGAGTCATCCATGAAACTTCCTAGAACTATGCAAGCTCTTCTTGTTAATATACCTGTAATCAAAGATAAAGAAAATTACACCAACATAAAATCGGCGGATATATATATAATATCTATATAAAATATATATATTATATATTATATATAGAATATATATAATATATATAGTATATATATATATATACATATATATATATATAACGAGATTAGGGTTTTACCTCAGCAAGCAGCAAAGATATGATGAGAGTAATGATGTAATCAAAGGTTTATACATGTTTATAAAAGAATTACAAATTTTAAATGTTATGCAAACCATTTTTCGAACAAACTTGAAAATTTTCAAATTTTCCTGTAGTTAGGCTCACGACGCCGTCAGGAGGAATCCTGGCGCCGTCTCCAAGCTCTGAGAGAAACTTTCTTTTCGTTTTCTTTGAAAAACTTCCCGCGCTCGATTATATAAGTTATTTACTGTATGAAATTGCTGCAAGAAACCTAGGATTAGTCTATACAATCATATGACTCGAAACTAACTCAAATTAATCTAAACAATTTATTTTAAATGTTTGAATTGGTTCTTAAAAACCGGATAGATTCCACTACACTTATTTTTTGCAAAATACCTTTGATTGTAAATAAGACAAAGTTACAAACAAACAAAGCATGATTACAAAATGATTCAAACATAAAAGAATAAATGAAAAGAATTAAAACACACGACACTCCTAATATGCGGGTAAAATAAACATTGGGCTGCCTCCTAAGAAGCGTTTTTCTTTATTTATGAGTCTTGTAGCTAGACTCGAAGTCATACGTCAAGTGTCATAGAAGTCGTCCAAGTTGATGATCTCCCTTGGATTTTCTCTTTTGAAGAGTTTTATAGTGGTGGGGATTGATTGTAGAGTTTTGCTGAATTCTTCTCCATCCGGATCAATTATCCCAATTTTGGCATGCCATACCCCATCTCCATCTTTGGGTGGTTTGTCCCAATTGATCGGATTCTTGATTAAGTCTTTCGACTCCTACATGTATCCCTTAAGGTTTATTGGCAAGGTCCCTAGGAATTTTACCATTCGCCTAAACACTAAGACGTCCTTAAAGGGATTAATTTCAGCATCTCTAGTAATTTTCAATTCTCTGAGCAAATGACAATCTAGGAAGTCCTTCTTAGCATAATAAGGGGTTTGTGCACCAATTCCATCTGAGCTAGGTTGTGGTTCATATGATTCTATTTTTCCAAGCGTGGTCCAATGGGGTGCTTCCTTATCACCTAAATCGACTCTTTTTACTCTGAATACCGACCTAGTGATCCCTTCTCCTATCACTATTTTGGCTTTTCTACAATATATAACTGCATTGGCAGTTACTAGAAATCCTCTTCCTACTAGTAAAGCGGGTTTCGAGGTCTTTCTTCATATCGATTACGTAGAAATTGTTTAACAGTTTTAGTTTTCCAATGTGGACTTCTACATCTTTAAGAATCCCAACGGGGTAAGATTTAGTTCTGTCAGCCAACCCGAAGATATGGTCAGTCCCTTCCAATAGTCCTATGTTGAGCTTCTTGAAGAGGTATAACGGGATTATGTTTACACATGATCCTAAATCAGCTAAGGTGTCAAAAGGCTTTGAGTCCCCTAATCTACAGGGTAAAGTAAATAGCTCGGGGTCTTCCATCTTTGCAGATACTTCTCCTTGGATGAATGTTGATCTGTTTTGCCTAGTTTTAAGCTTTCCATGTGTTTATCCAACATTGCGTTATAGATTGGCATGTAAGCTAGGACTTCAAGAACCGATAGGTTAAGATGTAAATCCTGAAATTCGTCTTCAAGAGTTGATTTGGGTACTTTAGTTTGTTCTGATCCAATCCCTATACTGGTTTGTAGCAGACTCGTCTGGGAATGGCTTGCCTCCTTGGAACACGCTTTGATGGAATTGATTGAAGTGGAGGGGTGAGATAAGCATTGGGGTCAATTGTTGGGTAAGAACAAACAGATGAAACTGGAGAGGTATTTAGTTTTGGGTTCTTAATCGTGTCGCCAGGGAGTGCTCCTACCATTCGATATGTGATGGCTTTTAACACTGTGTCGATTTTGTTGGTCGTCTCACTTTGTTGTTGTTTGAAATCGGCTTTAAACATGCATAATCTAGCGTCTTGAGATGCCATGAAGTTGGACACCAATCCTTCAAGATTTGATTGGTTGTTAAAATTCTAAGGATTGTTGTAGAAGGAACAGTTCGGGATCGAACTGTTAGGTTAGAACCGGTTAGGTGGGTTTGAAAAACTATTTT
Organism: Tanacetum coccineum; assembly: GCA_026074375.1. Taxonomy (NCBI): domain Eukaryota; kingdom Viridiplantae; phylum Streptophyta; class Magnoliopsida; order Asterales; family Asteraceae; genus Tanacetum; species Tanacetum coccineum. The sequence goes on along the minus strand of BQNB010052810.1, from coordinate 414 downwards.
GGGAATTTTAGGGTTGTCTCCACCTAAGGTTTGGGTGACTTTTCCATGACAGGTTGTAGGTGTCACCAAGATTATTATGCTCGGGTTAGAAAGCGTACCACTTACCTCCCGCTTCGTCGATACGCGATGGTGCATATTCAACAAAGGCTTGTTCGGGATTTTCCATGCTGTACTAAGTGTCGTGGGGACCACTGCAGATCTCACATGAAGAAGTGATGTTGTTCACTTGAGTAGGTTGCATTGGAGCAAGATGAGCTTCCATCAAGCGTTGAACTTGATTTTCGAGCTCGATGAGGCGGCGGTTGGATGTACTCGGGACATCTTAAGGCAAAGAGATTGCCTTGACCCGCTTAGTGAAATCCCTTGGGTCGTTCCAACTTTCGTCGTCATAGAGGGCGAGGTCCTCTAATAATG
>BQNB010052809.1:2405-40304 GCA_026074375.1 Tanacetum coccineum | reverse complement strand
TGATTCAAGAGGCACTGAGAAAATCATCCAAATCAAACAAAGGATGCAAGCCGCTCGTGATTGACAGAAGAGTTACGCCGATCTGAAGCATAAACCAATGGAATTCCAAGTCAGGGATAAAGTTATGCTTAAAGTCTCACCTTAGAAAGGGGTCGTACGTTTTGGCAAACGGGTGAAGTTAAACCCTAGGTATGTTGGACCTTTTAAGGTGATAGAAAGGGGTTGGAGAAGTTCCTTACGAGCTTGAACTTCCAGAAGAGTTGAGTAGAGTTCATAATATGTTTCATGTATCTAATTTGGAAAAGTGTCATGCTAATGAACCATTAGCTGTTCCGTTGGACGGACTTCATCTCGACGACAAGCTTCATTTCAGTGAGGAACCATTAGAAATAGTGGGCCGTGAAGTTAAACGGTTGAAGCGAATCCAGATCCCATTAGTCAAGGTTCAATGGAACTCCAAGAGTGGTCCTGAGTTCACGTGGGAACGTGAAGACCAATTCAAGAAGAAATACCCACACCTCTTCACCAAGACCACACCGTCGTCAAGTGCTGCATCGTGAGCCTTGAGGACAAGGCTCGTTGTACGAGGGAAGTCTATAACACCCTGTGTTTTCAAGTCATTGACGACGTCGATAAAATCTACTATTTATTTTTAGTGTTGTACGCGTTTGCTTTAAATCGTAAATGTTAAGCTAAATCGCGTAAGCTAAAAATTAGCGTTCAATGTAAACGGGCATCAAACAATTAAGCGTTTACATCAATCAAGTATTAAATAATTATTTTGAGAATAATTATGATCCTTGTTCATTTTATTTTTATCGGATACGTAAAGTGTATACGTTTCGCGATAATTAATTTTAGGCATACCCCCGGAACTATAAAAAATTCTAACGCTTCAAACCAACCTAGCGATTGTACCCACCTACTCAAAGTTTTATAAATACACAATCAAGTTAACATTATTTAATCTACTATGTACATTATAAAATAAAACAATACACAAATGCATACAAGTAAACACCTTTTATATAAAAGCTACAAGTTGTAACTTTCATATATTTAACAAGATATCATGTTAATATCAAAATGGCTTCTAGAACCCTTTCCCCCCCTAACTCACAGCATAACAACAACTTTGGGACGTAGAGCACACAATTTTCATACACTTGGTCTTTTGTACTTCATTTGCATTAAACATACCCATACCTTGTTCCTTTGACCCAACCAAGACCCTTAAGACCATGAACTTGTCCCATGAACCAATATTTTATACTTTTTTGACCAAGACTTGCCTTATATACATGTATACTTGAGATAGAAAAACATACAAGTCTTACACTTATCTAGAAAAGCAAAAATCCTCTCCTTTGTACTCTAGCCAACCCACGGCTCACCTCTACTCATTTACCAAATCCATACAAACTTTTCTACCTCATTTATACACTCTCATATAACATATCTAAGATACCTTAAAGTATTTTGAAGCCTTGGTTAATCATTTCAAGTGTTGAAGAAAAGGAAGAAAGCTAGGGTTTTTAAAAGAAAACTAGGGTTTTCTAAGCTTGTTAACTTTGGGTTGATAGCTAAACAAGGGTTTAGCTATTGTTTTCTATCATACTTCATCTCATATAAGGTTTTCTAAAACTCTCATTATTTCATAAACATGATTTTATGTGTATATATGATAATATGTAGTAAAATCACCATTTAGGGCTTTTTAATCAAGTAAAAGAGTTTTTACTTGTGGATAGCATTTTGTACACTTATTCATGCTTTATATGTTGGTAAATATCATGAAATAAAGGATATATAAGTATGACATCATATTGGTTTAAGTGTAAAATGTTCATACATAAATTGTAAGTAAAGGTTTACTTACGGATTTCATGATTTCATGTGAGGTTATGGAGTTGTTAACTTGGACTCAAGGACAAAAATATGATATATGGATTATATAATATATATGATATAGTATATTAAGAGTGTGGGGAAAAACTTGTGGAAATTACTTAGTAAAAAAGTATATAAAACAAGTTTAATAAATAAGTAAATATATAGATATTAAGGGGCTGTTTGGAATCGAATTCCAAACAGTGGATATTATGTTTTATAAATATTCTACATCTCGTAACGATTCCGAAAAGGTAAGAAACTTGTCAAACGGATAAATAACGAAAAAGTTACGCTAATTACGAGTTATACGTTAATTAAATAAATTTTATAAAATAACTTTTATAAAAACTAAATCAAACAGCAAGTTTGATAATTTTAACTAATAAAATATATTTTTAGGATTCCAAAATGATAAGAATCGTAATTTTGCAATTAATATCGAATTAGTTATGAATTTCGCGGGTTTTCGGTAATTAAAAGTTTATAAAAATAATTTTATAAACTATGAACAGTAAAAAAACTATTTATGACAGAAAGTTTTATTTTATAAAATGATAGATTTTTCAATAACGAGATCGTACTCGAAAGAATCGCTAAAAACGGAGCTATAATGAATAAAATATGACGTTTACGAGTATTACGTTAATTTAAGTTATAAAAATGAATTTATAACTGGTATGAACAGTAAAAGTACTGTTCATCAGAGGATAAAAAATATGAAAATATCAAATTATGATAACTCGTCCTAATCCGAAAGACGTGGGCATAAGGAGAACGTCAAAATCGTGCTTAAAACACGAAAGTTGCACGCAGTTTTTATTACAACGGTAATTATAAACGTTTTTACTTATTAAACACAATTTTACCAAAACAATTTGATGGATGAACAATATATAATTATATGGGTTTATCAAATACGTTATAATTATAGGGAGTTTCATAATTAGGCCTTCTTCGGGGTGGCGTATCGACGAGTTGCTGAATTTACGGATTAAAAAAGTGTCCTAGCTTCCTCATAACGTCACTACATGCACCTTAAATTAGATAGCCCGAACGATAGTAATGATTAAGGAGGTGAGGGGAGAAGTATGTTGGTGTCAATGTTGGTCTAACATAGACCTGTATATGATTTAAGTTAATCCAAAGTGATTGGGTACTTTATAGCAACTTATTTAAATAGGTTGCATCCTTGACATTTGGCGTACGCATTATACGTGTGATATTTGGATTATCAGAACTCAAGATGAGTTCATAGCCCCACATTTTTACGATTTCAATGATTTATAACTATGGGGTGGAAACATGCTTTGTTTTATAAATTGGACGCAAGTGTATATTTTATATTGATTACATGTTTGCCTAAATAGCGATAACGACCAAGTTGAGCCCATTATCATGAACTGTCATATTGCAATAGATTATTGTTAATTACATTATGTGAGCGCGAATGTTATGAATAGATCTATTTGGGGAAACGACTCCCCGTTCGGGTGACTAGCTATCACTGGGAATGAACGTATAGCATGTCGGATTTGGGGATGTTTCGGGTTAAACATCTAATCGGGCAGAAATTGCAATATATATTATTGCAAGAAAGATTGTCGAGCTTCAGTGTCATGAGCTTAGGAAAATGTAATCGGGTTTTGTGATGTCTGCATGTGTTGCATTATCACGGGGAAAGTCTTGCGGTCCTGCATATTATGATTTATCAACCTTTGAATTCACCAACATTATTCATGACAATGTAAAGCAATGTTTTTTCAGGAAGATCAGTAAAGCCTAGAGGTGCCACTGATACATTGGAGAATTTTTGTTTTGGGAGTCATGCTAAAGATATGGTTGTATAATTTTGGGAACCTCATGGTGTGAACCAGTATCATTGAATAATAATAAGGAACAAGTGTAAAGATATCGGCTAAATTTATCAAATATTTGTTAAATCCAATGTATCAGTTTTAAAACGACTTTTTGGTCGTTCTATATATATCTTGTGTTATTGATCTGAGAAGTAACACGCCCCGGAGATCCTTATTCCGCTGCGACCCAATTTGGGGGTGTTACACAAAATACATGACAATCTTAAAGTAAGAAATTAACTTTTCATTATTCATCAACCTCACACTTATAACTAGTCTTAGGATTAGTAGAACACACTATGAAAATCTTTATTTGTCTTATTTTAAAAGAGTGTTCATGAGAGTCAAGAAATATTTCGAATATATATCAACTCATTATTCAAACTATGATTGATGTTATTATCGAATCTAATTGACAAGTTTTCGAGTATAGACAAGAAATCGGATTCTTATTTGTCTAGTTTTAAGATTATATCAAAATATAACAAGAGATATTATCTTAAACCTACATACTCAATCACACTCGATTGATATGAAAATAACGACATCCCCCATTCCAAGATGATAAGAATATCCATCAGATCATAACTCACACTTGTGTAGATGATGTCATATTGAATCTACTTGTCCAATAGTTGTGTTCCAAATATTTGGCAAAAATATGCATAAAATACACAATGAAGTAGGATTGACGACTTGAATTTTTCATCCAAAATACTTAAGTAATTTACCTTGCAATGTAATTGGTAAAGTCCTTATTTCCGAAAAGCCAAACATGAACAAAGCACACATATGTAACTGTGCTCAAACAATCAAAAGCACAACTCAATGCTCAAATTCTCTTATCATCAAAACTTTCTCTTACTTTACCAAATAAGCATACTATTTCTTATTCACCATATAAGAACCCTTTAACCATCTAAGGTTAGGGCTAGGAATAATTGAACATATTCCACAAACTATTTTTGTGCCTTCTTTCAATAAGTAATCGTAAGAGGATTTTGAATATGACGATGATTATTATTCAAACGATAATCAATCTCATCATTCAATCTAATTACAAAATTAGAATACGAACATGAAATCGTGACTAGGATTTATCTAGATCACGAAAATATCAATCAAATGACCAGACATTATGCCGTGTCTACATGTTAACCATCCTCGGTTATTACATGAAATCACAAAGTCGATTGCAAGATAATAAGATTAGTCATCGAATTGCAATTCACACTTGCAGTGAAGATGTTTCATTGAGTCTAAAGTGTTCAAATGTTGTGTTACTAGCTATGGTCAAATTATACATGCTAAGTGTGACAATCCTTCAATTTCAGGTCGTTATTTTATTCTCGAGGATTAATTTCATTTTTCATTTTTATGTTGAGATATGAACTCACGACAAACCGGGAGAATTAGGGCTTACATTTGTAATTTACGTGACGTTTACAAAGAACCGTCGAATTCTACGTTAAGCATCAATGCTTATATTTTCAAAATGCCATAGAAACAATTTTGTTACATTCGTTTTTATTTTTCGTGTTACGCGCATTTTTCGTATTTTACGTAAAACCTTTACGTAGCGTACCTTTTTAAATATCGGACTTTGATAATACCCGTATTTACAAATTATGGAGCAAGTCTAAACAACTCACCCCACTAAAAACCCCTCCCATTGGGGCGGATTTCACAAAGTAGGAGGTGTCCACTTTATGTTTAGTCTTGCACCAAATGTACACACTTGGCAAATTGGTCAAATAGTTTATATAATCTAATTTTGACTATAAACTCATAGTTCAACCTCAAAATCTGAAACTTTTCTCCCTTGTACTCCTTTGGGACGCCACATATCTCACACAAATACTTATTTTATAATTTTTGAAGATCAAGTAAAGAAGAACACTAGTGAATATGACTACCTAGAGTAATCCTTATACTTTGGAAGTGATTAAGAAGGGTTTTCAAGGAAGGTTTTTTACACTTTGAGGCTAAAGTTATAAGGGTTTTTATAAAGTCATTTGGGTAAAGAAAATTGTGGTCAAGAGTATTTTTGGGTGAAGATTAAGCCTAGAGTTGAAGCTTCCATCAATCTTTGTTCTTATTTTGATCATTGTGATCTTTCTACACTTCTTGTGGTAAAAGTTTAATGAGTTCTTGTTTATATGTTTTCTTTTGAGATTTTCATGTAATATTTACATGTATGATATTTGAAGTGATCAAGTAATACAAATGCCATCATGATAGATCTAGGTTAATTATAGCCTAAAAATAAGTCATCTTAAACCAGTTAAAGGGACCATCAAAATTATGAGCTGTAATGAACAGTAGATTCTATAAAACTCAGTAGGTTTGAGGATTGATTTGATGACATGAGATCATAGATAAATCTCTTATGTACATTGGGCAAATTGGATTATTCCAAGAAAGTAAATAATGAGTGAGATATGGTCAAAACACTAAAACTAGTCAAATCTGGACCTTGCTGTACATATTGTGTAAAAAGTCATATTTACAGATTGAACCAATTAAAAAGTGAAAACTATGGGACTTAGATAAAATTATGTAGATTATGAATCAATTGGGTAGTCAACACACTCTTTATGGTTTGTAAATGACATCAAAAATGGTGAAAGTGAAATTTGAGTCCTAATTAGTAACTTGACCATTAGGTAGTAATATACCCATATGTATAAGTAATATTAAAAGAGGTATAAAAATGACTTTGAATCTGTAAAGTACACTTAATTATGAATCCAAGCATATAAATATATCAATTATACCATTTACGGTTTATAAATTATGACTATTTTCGTAAACATAAAAGTATAACAAACTTTACTACAACCCGAACACATATACTATAGGTAAAGAGATTTTTGTAACTAAAACCCGAGTGGTAAGGACCCCACCTTCTTGGAGTTTTTAAAAATACTAACATACTGATAATAAAAGTATCCCGACCCCGAGAACCCGAAAACTTATAATAAAAGTCGTTTATGAGCTAATGGACCCGTAAGGCTTATTGGACCACTAGGCCCAATGAAACAAAATGGACTTATTGGACTTAACTTTAGGCCCAATCTGCTTGGACCTTACTAATGGGCTAGGACCTGGTCTTTGAGTAATAATATCAATATAAATCTTATGGGGTTTCATGCTTAATGGGCCTAATGGGCTTTTTGGGACTAATTTTAGACAATAACTATTAAAATGGCTAATAAAAACAAGTTAAAAACCTAGAAAACTTGAAGTGTGAAATAATTATATTTCAAGAGCAAGATCATCATATAAACTACATGTATACATATACTTATTTAATTTATGAATTATTGGTATGCGCTTAATTACACATACCTTTTTCCTTTGAAAACGAGTTAAAATAACCAAAAACGGACTTAAAATGCCAAATATACGCTTGTTTTGCTAATTGTGTTGTGCAGGAACGGATAACTAAGAAAAGGACGAAAAACAAAGCCAAAACAACAAAACCGGACTCGGAATGGAAAAGACTGTGAAAGACAAAGCCAAATCGAAGCCGAAAAGTTAATCAAGTCAAAAAGTCAACAGAAAAGTCAACTGGTCAAGGTCAAAGTCAACCCTAACAACCCCAGGTCAAAATTCAAAGAATATAAGTTTAGGGAAGGGCCTGACCTGTAAATCCCTAAACTTATATGTGAAGAAGAAAGAGAAAAAAAAGAGAAAGGGCCATATTGCCAATTGAGCAAAGTAACAAGTAGGGGGGCAAAACTGCCAACTCCCCCCCACTTGTAACAAACACCAAGGAACGTGGGTGCAACTAGTTATATAATCTTGGAGACTAATTTTGCCAATCCCGAAAAAGTTAACAAAACAAGGACGAGGATGCAAAGTAACAAGACACTTTGAGGGGTCATCCTTGCCAACGTTTTTTCCACAAAGTGTGCCTGTGTAACCCAAACACTTTTCCCGCTTCTTTTTCCTCCCAACCCAATCTCCGGGTTTACATACCCGTTTAAACCCTAAACCTTCATCACACCACCATGGGTAAACACCTTCCCCCTCCTCCACTACCATTCCCACTAAAAATCATACCTTTCCATGTTGGCAATCCTACTTTTCACATAAAAGTTGGCCGAATCAATGGCTGTGATTAATCCAAAGAAGCACAATGGCTATGGATGGCTTGGATTTTACCTCAATGGAGAAGTCTCTCACAAAAGAAACACAAGAAGAAGAAGCTGAAGACATAGATATTAGTATAAATAGGGTCTTAATGTTAGTTGAAAAAGTGTGTAGCTTATTTTTAGTTAATTAATTTTTAATTCATCAAAAATTAATGTTTTGTTTAATGCGTATTTACAGCTTATTAAGTTCTATTGTAACCCTTTTTTAATCATTAATGAAGCATTGAGGTTTTTTAAGATTTATACCCGATTTTAAAAGCATTATTATCAAAAGCAATTAAAATTATCTTATATATGTTTGAATAAGCTTCTATAAGCTCTTATAGAAGGCTATTAAGTAGGATTTAGAGCTTATTAGGCTTCTCAAAGATCCTTTTTGACAAAAGGATCAAAGGTACTTTACTTTCAATTTTGCTTATTTACTGTAGCAATAAGCTCATTTAGCTTACTTCCTTAGCTTATTGTGCTTATTAGTGATAATTTATGTCTAAGAATGCTTTTAATGTTTTTTTATTTCATTTATATGCAATCTAGTTAAAACTGTCAAGTTAAGCTAATTCTGTCACTAGCTTATTGCATCATTTAAGTGCTTATTTGACTTGCCTTTTAGCTTTTTATTGTTCAATATTGCTTTTTATTGTTCAATATTGCTTAAATATCCTTAGTGTGTCAAAAAATTAAGTTAGCTTAGTCTTATAAGTTTTCAAAATCATTTTTCAAAAACTTAAGGGTGTGTTTGGGGTAACATTTAAAACGGGTCAAAATAGTTTTAAGTATGGGTTGAGGTCATTTAGTGAATTTAAACTTAAGTTTTAAGCTTATTAAAAGCTGATTCAGAAGTTTTTAAGGTTCAAAATTGTTTTTCAAAGCTTTTCAAAACCCTTTTCAAAACTGTGACTTTTTAAGAAAACACCAAGTGCTTATATCCATAAGCACTTGGATTTTGAGTTTGAGTGTCAAAAAGTGTGTGTTTTGTGGTATTAAACCAAGCTGTTAAACCCCCTTTGTCTTTTGACTTTGTGAGTCAAAAACCACCAAAGTTTTTAGTGTCAAAACTTTAAGCCCTTTTTCACCTACAAAATTCAGCTTGTTTAAATGATTTTCAAAAGCCAAAAATTGGTGCACAACTCCAAAAGCTAGGGTACTAAATCTGTTTTAGCTTATCTTTTTAATTTGAGCTTATTTGACAGCTTTTAACAAGCTGTCAAATAAGCCCCTAGTTTTAAGCTTTAATCTCCCCTGGTGCAAAGGGGAGATTTTAAGCTTCTTTTTCTTGGTTTTTAAGTCCATTTAAGCCCAATCTTTTGGCTTATTTTAAGAGCTTATAAGCTCTTTTATAAGCCTCTTAAGTTTCAGACCTTAAGAAGCTTGTTTGTTAGCTTATTTTTAAGCCCAAACTTGGCTTTTGACTGTTTTTGCATGACTTAGATGTAGGTATTGCTTATTTTCCTTTTCTGGCTTATTGAGCTTTTCTCATAAGCTCATTATTGCTCCTCATAGCTTTTTAGGTTAAATTAGTTAGTTTTTTGGCTTATTCCCTTTTTGCTAGCTTATTTAAGTACCAAGCTTAGCTTTTTAGCCCTTTAAGCTTTGTTTAGCTTTCCTGTCATCATAAGCTGTTACAGCTTATTTAGCCTTAAGCTCTTAGCCTTTTAAGCTTATCTAGGTTAGTTTAGACTTCCTTTAACTTATTTTAGGCCAAGTCCTAGCTTAAACGACCACACAAGCCAAATGACTTAGCTTTGCAAGCTTTTAAGCCCTTTAAGCTATTCTGTCGACTTTAAGCTTATTTTTAAGCTTATTTAGTGCTTTTTAGAAAAAGTTGTAGAAGACAAAGTTGTTAAGCCCCACGAGCTTAACAACTTTGCTTCTTTGAGTTTTCGAAAAAAAAAGGGGAAAGACAAGAGGTCCGGGTGAGCAAGACTCGAACCCGTGACCTCTCGATACATTCCCCCTTTTACACAACACACTCACCGCTGCGCCCTTGGGACTTTTTCGTTATAGTCCCAAGGGCCTATTCCTTTATACAAGTTTTCGGCTTATAAGCTTAAAAGCTGTATAAGCTTATTTACGGGCTTATTTATTAAGCTGACTTTTGTTTCTTATTTTTCCTAGGATTGTTAGAGTGTCTAGTATTTTTCATAAAATTTTCAGAATTTTTCGTAATCATTTATTCTTAAGCAATTTTTAGCTTTTTATTTTTCGTAGGATTTCTATAGTGTAAAGTATTTTTAGAAGGAAAAAAAAAAAAAATCCAATAATTTTTCCAAAATATTTTAGTATTACTTTTCACTAATTTAATTTTAGTTAAAAAGTTTTAAAAATTAATAAAAAATAAAAAATTAATCAAAAAAAAAAAAAAATATTATTCCTTTTTTTATTAGAAAAATTTTAATTTTTGTCATACAGTTTATTCAGGAAAAATTTAAAAGTTTTTCGTAAAGAGGAAAGGTAAAAAGCATGGAGAGACGAAGAGAGAGAAGTGGGAAAGTCATTTTTTTATTATTTTTTTATTATTTTTTTTTTACAACTTTTTCAACAACAATCTTTTTAAAGAAAAATCGCGCGCGACGCGCAATAAAGAAACGGACAAAACAACCGCCCCGGGTGCGGGATTATGTCCTATGACAGAACAGACTTTTTTTTTTTGGGGTCCAAACGATAAAAGTAAACGAAATACTTACGCGTATTTCTCGGTCTAGTCTTTTATTCATTTTCTTTCGTTATTGTTGTCCCGTAGTAGTAGTTTATAGAAGTGAAAAATTCTTTCGTAGAAGGGGGCAGAGGAAGGGCTGGTTATATTTATAATAAAAAGATTTTAGGTTTTATTTTTTCTTTTTTTTTTTTATTTTTTTTTTTTTTTTCTTTTTTCCTTTTTTTTCCCTTTCCTTATTCTCCTTTTTCTTTCTCTTCTTTTCCTTTTTTTTTTTTCTTTTTTTTTTTTTTTATTTTCCTTTTTTTATTTTTTTTTTCTTCTTTTTTATTTTCTTTTTTTTTCAGTTTCCCTTTTCTTTTTTTTTTTTTTCCCTCTTTTTTTTTATCGCTTTTTTTTTCTTTTCCCCATCCCTTTCTTTTTTTTTTTTTTTTCCCCCTTTGTTCACGGGTGAATTTTCGAGCTCTCTCCCTCCCATAAGCTCACCCGTTTTTTTTTCACATACTTTTCGTTCTCTTTTCATTTTCATTTTTTTTTTTCTTTTTTTCAGCTTAATTTAGGTAATTTTCTAGGGCTTTTCTTAAACGTTTTAGAGTTTTGTTAATTATCTAATTTGTTGCTAATTTGACTTTTTCCTTTTCCATTTCTTTTTTCCTTTTTCTTTCTTTTTGTCCTTTTTTTCTCCACACCTTCCCTCTCAAAAAAAAATCAATTTCCTTTTTTCCTATCCTTCTTCCTTCAAACTCCAAATCTTCGATTTGTAAAAATCGATTCTCTTTTTCTTCTTATCGATTTATTACACTCTTTTTCTTCTTTTACTCCATCCCCCCAACATACAACCAATTCCGACACATCAACACAACAGCCACGTCCCACAACAGCCTATCCTTCGTTGGGGATAAACGACCCGGGAACACTCTATACTACTTCTCGGTTTTATTGATCTTGATTTTTAGACTTATATATATTTTATATTTTATTATATATTATATATTTAGTGTAAAAACCACCGATCACTAGACCACCTAGAGGTTAATATGATTTTGTTAATACTGTTAAGGCAGGACAAGGTTTGATTTGTAGTCTTGGTCATGATGCCCGGACTATTGCCAGAGCTGCTGACAGAGTAGAGGATGTTGGTTATGTTAGAGCTTTACAGGCTTCTGAGCATAGGATGATGATTTCCATTGAGGAAGTCAACTTAAGGGTCATCTACCAGGCACCGGTTTACAAGTGAGAGAGTGAGGATTTCTATACACAACATCTTGACGCTCGGACTGACCGTAGAGACATTAGACTCGAGATTGATGTAGTGAGAGGCCATAGGACTGCCTATGAGACAGAGTTGCATGAGGTACATCAGGCTTATCTTAGGTTCGAGGCTCGGAACAGGGTACTATTGGCATGACTTGAGACACTAGAGACTCACATGAGTTGTATGAAGTGGCAGCGCCAGAATGCTGAGGATTTGGCAGTCAGACAGATGATGCATACCCAAGTGCTAGAGGCTAGAGCTCGGATTGATACGGTGGAGGACGCCGGTAGTAGCTGTTAGTTATACTTTTCATTTCTAGCTATCTTTTATAGTCTATTATGCTTTATGGGTAATTCCTAGCTAATAGACTCTAGGACGTATTTTCATTTTCTATACTAAGATCATTAGTGGTCATTTTGTATCCAAACAAATCATGTATGATTCGACATTATGCTATGAAATGTTGATGTATTATGTTATGGTTGATCTCATTTATTCATTCTTCATTGTGTTCTGGTGTAATTATTATCATCATATCTATTTGTATCGATATTGTGGTTGTATCTCACGTGCATTGTATTCTTGTGATTTAGTAGAATCATGCCTGTAACAAGACAAGGAACAAACGACGCCATGAATCCAGAATCTGTTCAAGCTATGATCGATCAGGCAATCCAAAGAAACTCTACCCATACTCAGAATGACGGAAGCCAAAGTTCAGGTGGAGGAATCTGAAGGCCTGTGCAACCTGCACGTGTCTGTTCCTACACCGATTTCATGAAGTGCCAACCCTTGAACTTCAAGGGAACTGAAGGTGTTTTTGGCTTGTCTCAATGGCTTAAAAAGATGGAATCAGTATTCTACATTAGCGGTTGTGCCATTGACAATCAAGTGAAGTTCGCTACCTGCACTCTGTTAGGTATTGCACTAACCTGGTGGAATGGTCATGTGAGAACCTTAGGTCATGATGCTGCCTATTCCATGACTTAATGAACTCTCAAGAAGAAGTTGACGGACAAATACTGCCCAAAAGGTAAAATCAAGAAACTTGAAATTAAACTGTGGAATCTTAGGGCCAGGGGAAACGATGTTGCAGCCTATACTCAGCATTTCCAAGAACTAGCCTTGATGTGCACCAAATTTCTTGCTAATAAGATTGAAAAGGTTGACAAGTACATCAGTGGACTTCCTGATAACATTCATGGGATGTCATGTTTGCAAGACCCAATACTCTTGATGATGCTATCGAGTTGGCCAACGACTTGATGGATAAGAAACTACGCACTTATGCGGAAAGACAAAATGACAACAAAAGAAAGGCTGACGATTCATCAAGAAACAATCAACAACCCCACAAGAAGCAAAATGTAGCTAGGGTATACACTGCTGGCCCTGGTGAAAAGAAGGCTTATACTGGAAATCTACCTCTATGCACCAAGTGAAACTACCACCACACCGGACAATGTGTACCTAAGTGTGGAAACTACAAGAGGTATGGTCATACTACCAATGATTGTCTGGTTAACACCAACAACAACAACAACAACAATAAGAATTAAAAGGCAGGAGCATGCTATAAATGTGGTAACACCGGATACATCAAGAAGAATTGCCCAAAACAGAAGAACCATGAGAATGGCAACGAGAATGGCATAACTCAAGGAAGAGCTTATGCTTTGGGGGGAAGAGATGCTAGCCCAGACTCTAACGTCATCACGGGTACGTTTCTCCTCAACAACCGTTATGCTACAATTTTGTTTGATACTGGTGCGGATAGGAGCTTTGTATCTAATACCTTTAGTGCCTTGATTGACATTACCTCTACTACATTAGAAAATCATTATGACGTAGAAATATCCAAGGGGAAAATCATAGGAGTTAACACCATAATTCGAGGTTGCACTCTAAACTTCATGAATCATCCTTTTAACGTCAACTTGATGCCTGTCCCACTCGGAAGTTTTGACGTCATTATTGGAATGGATTGGTTAACAAAGTATCATGGAGTAATCATCTGTGATGAGAAGATTGTACGTGTTCCTTTTGGAAGAGAGATGTTAATTTTTCAAGGCAATGGAAACAACCAAAGGGAAGAATCTCGACTGAATATCATTTCGTGCACTAAAGCAGAAGAGTATTTGTCAAAGGGATGTGATGTCTTTTTGGCACACATTACCACGAAGGAAGCCAAAGACAAGTCGGAGGGGAGGCGACTTGAGGACGTGCCGATTGTCAGAGACTTTCCTGAAGTCTTTCCTGAAGACTTGCCGGGTATTCCACCAGCTCGACAAGTAGAGTTCCAAATTGATTTGGTACCAGGTGCTGCACCTGTAACATGAGCTCCTTATCGATTGGCACCATCCGAAATGAAAGAACTGGTGGAACAAATTCAAGAACTATCCGACAAAGGCTTTATAAGACCCAACTATTCACACTAGGAAGCCCCGGTTTTGTTCATCAAAAAGAAAGACAGATCGTTTCGCATGTGCATCGATTATCGCGAACTAAATAAGTTAACGGTGAAGAACCGTTATCCACTTCCTAGAATTGATGACTTGTTCGATCCAGCCTTCAAAGGGTCCGAGTATCACACATAGATTCGACTTACGATTAGGTTAGCATCAGTTGAGAGTTCGCGAAGAGTAAATTCCCAAGACCGCATTTAGGACGTGTTATAGGCATTATGAATTTCAAGTAATGCCTTTTGGCTTGAAAAACGCACCGACGGTATTTATGGACCTCATGAATCGGGTGTGCAAACCTTATCTGGATAAGTTTGTGATTGTCTTTATCAATGATATACTAATTTATTCAAAGAACAAGGAAGAGCATGAAGAGCATCTCAAATTAATTTTGGTGTTGCTTAAGAAAGAGGAGTTGTACGCTAAATTTTCCAAGTATGAATTTTGGATTCCAAAAGTACAGTTTCTCAGACACGTGATTGATAACAAAGGCATTCACGTAGACCGAGCAAAGATCGATTCAATTAAAGATTGGGCGTCTCCTAAGACTCCAACGAAGATCCGCCAATTTTTAAGACTTGCCGGTTACTACCGCAGATTCATCGAGGGCTTCTCCAAGATAGCGAAGTCAATGACTAAGCTGACTCAGAAGAATGTGAATTTTGATTGGGGAGAGAAGGAGGAAGCCGCATTTCAATTGATTACACAAAAGTTGTGTAGCGCACCCATTATGGCCTTGCCTAAAGGATCAGAAAACTTCATTGTTTATTACGATGCTTCGCATAAGGGTTTGGGCGCCGTGCTTATACAAAACAAGAAAGTTATAGCCTATGCTTCTTGACAACTAAAGATCCATGAGAAAAACTACACAACTCATGATCTGGAACTTGGAGCTGTGGTGTTCACTCTTAAGATGTGGTGACATTACTTATACGGAACAAGGTGCACCGTATTTACTGACCATAAGAGTTTACAACATATCCTTGATCAAAAGGAGTTAAACATGAGGCAACGGCGTTGGTTGGAGTTGCTTAGTGATTACGATTATGACATTCGTTATCACCCGGGGGAAGGAAACATTTTTGCTGATGCTTGAGCAGGAAAGAACAGTCTAGGCCATTAAGAGTTCGAGCCTTAGTTCTGACAATGGGTTTGAATCTTCCTAAGAAGATCCTAGAAGCTCATACCGAAGCATTGAAGCCAAAAAACCTTAGTGCTAAAGATGTTGGAGGCATGCTTAGAAAAGACCTCCCAAAGGAAAAGTTGGAACCCCGTGCTAACAGAACTCTATGTTTGAACAATAGGAGTTGGGTACCATGCTTTGGTGACTTAAGGACTCTAATCATGCACAAGTCCCATAAGTCAAAGTATTCAATTCATCCAGGTTCTAACAAAATGTACCAAGATCTGAAGCAATTATATTGGTGGCCCAACATGAAGGCCGACATTGCCACCTACGTTGGCAAGTGTTTGACTTGTTCTAAATTCAAAGCAGAGCATCAAAAACTATTGGATCATTTTCTTAATAGATTTTAACCTTTAGCTTGTAAAGGGTTTGTTCCTTTAGATAATTCTAAAGCAACAATAATGAAACACTGATTTGAACACTATTGATTATGCAGAAACTAATCAATAATACTAAGAAGAACAGTATTAAGAATCACAAAAGAACTTAAAACCTGAAAACCTCACTGCTAAAGATGTTGGAGGTATGCTCCGACAGGACCTCACAAAGGAAAGACTAAAACCCCGTGCGGACGGAACCTTATGTTTAAACAACCAGAGTTGGTTACCGTGTTATGGAGCAAACTTAAGGGACTCTATTCTTGCCGTGTCTCATACAAGTCCAAATATTCTATTCATACCAGGTTTAGGACAAGATGTACCAAGATTTAAGAAGTTGTATTGGTGGCCTAACATGAAGGCAAACATTGCCACATATGTTAGCAAAGTGTCTTACTTGTGCCAATGTCCAAGCAGAGCATCAATAACCTTCTGGCTTACTTAGTTTAACCAGAAATTCCGATTGGAAGTGGGAGAAAATCTCTATGGATTTTCGTCACTAATTTCCCTAAGACAGACAAACGGTTATGACACATTTGGGTGATCGTTGTCGTCTTTACGAAATCTTGCTCACTTAAACCAATGAGGGAAATGATCCCATGGAGAGTTGATGAAGCTCTACATGAAGGAAGTTGTCACCAGACATGGGTGTACCTTTATCTATTATCTCGATCGTGATGGTAGATTTACTTCACATATTATGGCAGCACTTCCATAAGGCTTGGGAACTCGATTTGGACATCGTGTACGGCCTATCATCGAACTGACAGGTCAAAGTGAAAGGACTATCCAAACCTTGGAAGATATGTCATGCGCTTGCGTGTTAGATTTTGGAAAGAATTGGGATAGACATTTGCCGTTAGTAGAGTTCTCATACAACAACAGTTATCATACCAGCATAAAGGCTGCACCCTTTGAGGCACTATATGGGCGAAAGTGCCGATCACCCGTGTGTTGGGCAGAAGTTGGAGAGGCTCAACTTACAGGTCCTGCAATAATTCATGAAACCACCGAGAAAATTGTCCAAATCAAAAGCAGAATCCAGGCCGCTCGGGACCGACAGAAGAGCTATGCAAACATTAGACGTAAGCCAATGGTATTTCAAGTTGGTGACAAGGTCATGTTAAAAGTTTTGCCTTGGAAAGGAGTTGTACGTTTTGGCAAGCGATGGAAGTTAAACCCTAGGCAGTACTAACTGAACCTAGCAGTATAAATTTTTGTACTAGCAGTACAAAGTTGTAACTCACATTATCAACTAAGCTCAGCAGTATTAACCAAGTATTCATCATATTTCCTTCTAATGCACATATAACCTCCCCTCAAATATAGCTACAGATTTAACATCCCAATGCTAACCACCAAAAAGTTAAATCTTGTGACATCAAATCCTTTGGTGAGAAGGTCTATAACATTAGAGTCTGTGTGAATCTTGATAACTTCTATCAGTCTTTTCTCATAGCAATCTTTGATAAAATGAAATCAAATCTCGATATGCTTGGTCCTAGAATGAGCAACAGGATTCTTAATAACACTTATAGTGTTCTCATTATCAATATGGATTTTGGTGTTCATGAAATTAAAACCATAATCCATCATCTGATTTTGTATCCATAGTACTTGCCCACAACAGTTAGCAGCTGCAACATATTCTGCTTCAGTAGTAGAATTTTCCACAATAGTTTGCTTCTTGCATTGCCAAAATATCAATCTTCTACCAATAAATTGACAGCCACCTGTTGTTGATTTTCTGTCAAGGCTGGCTCCTCCATAGTCACTGTCTGAGAAAAGCTTCTAGTTCAAAAGGTGAATCCCTAGGATACCATAAACCTAATTTAGGTTGATGTTTGAGGTACCTAAAGATCCTTTTTACTGCATTTAAGTGTGAGGCTTTTGGAGTGACTTGAAATCTAGCACAGGCACACACAGCAAACATGATGTCTGGCCTTAATGCAGTCAAATACATCAGGGAACCAATCATAGATCTGTAGACATGTACATCTACATCTTCACCATCTTCATCCTTGACCAGTGGCTTATTAGACTCAATAGGAGTAGTAGCTGTTCTGATGGACCAAAAATCAAACTTCTTAAGGATGTCAGCTACATACTTATCCTGACTAATAAAGATTCCATCAGGTTGTTGCTTCACTTGAAGTCCCAAAAAGAAAGTGAGTTCACCTATGGAGCTCATTTGGAATCTTTTGTGCATACAGTCTTCAAACTCTGTACACATAGACTTCTTTGTAGAACCAAAAATAATGTCATCCACATACACTTGGACTAACATAATGTCACTCTTTTTCTTCTTGATAAACAATGTTTTGTCTATGGTACCTCTCCTGAAACCATTTTCCATCAGAAAAGAAGAAAGTGTCTCATACCAAGCTCTAGGGGCTTGATGAAGACCATAAAGAGCTTTAATCACCTTATAGACTTTGTTTGGATGAGCAGGATCAACAAAGCCTGGAGGTTGATGGACATACACCTCCTCTTCAATAGTGCCATAGAGAAATGCACTTTTAACATCCATTTGGTAGACAGTAAATCCCATGTATGATGCAAAGGCTAAAAATAACATGATTGCCTCTATCCTGACAACAGGTGCAAAAACCTCATCATAATCTATTCCTTCCTCCTGTCTAAACCCTTGTGCTACAAGCCTGGCTTTATTTTTCACAACAATACTTCTCTCATCCCTTTTATTCTTAAAGACCCACTTTGTGCCAATTGCCTTTTTCCTAGATGGCAAATCAACAAGTATCCAAACCTTCTGTAGTTTGAACTACAGCAGTTCTTCTTGCATTGCTTCAACCCAGCTTTCATCTTGTAAGGCTTGTGATATATTCTTGGGTTCTTCTTGGGAGAGAAAGCATGCTAACAAACAGTTCTGATGATCTTTGTGATTAGTTCTATTTTGTTTGGAGATGTAGCTCACCAATGCTTGTTGTGCTGAAGAATCCTTTTGAATCTTCTTGTTTGAACTATTGACTTAGGATCTCCTAGAATTTCATCTTTTGGATGATTCTTATGAATTCTAATCTGGAATAGACTGACATTAATTGGTGTCATCTATATTGTTTGAATATCACCACTGTACCCCACTTTCTCACAGCATAGGCTCCATTGAATATCCTTCACTTGAAAGGCATCAGAAACTCTTCCCAAATCAGCATACTTGGATCACTGGGTAAAAATCAGCATTAGGAAGAGTAGTTGCATCAATAAGGTATTTTACCTCCAAGATAGACAAATATGATTCATCCAGCATTTGAACCTGTGGGAGTACTAAGCAGTCACTAACATATGGTGTGGTACAGTACGAAACAGATGACCTCCCAAAGTAAGTGTTGTAATACTGGATTGAGCTCCCTCATTTGAGATGCAATATTCATGCTTTCTTTTTCAAAAGAATATCTTTGCATCATCCAGAGCTTTAGCAACCACTTCTTGAGCAATCATCTTCTCAAGTTCATCATGCAAGACTTGTTCATCTTCTTTTATCTGATGTTGTCCTTCCTTATCAGCAACATCTTTTGAATCTTGTACATTATTATCTTTAAGAGAACTTTTAGAAGGTTTTTCATGTGCAGCTGGAGCAACATCTTCTACTGGAATCCTTGTCTTATAAGGTTGTAGTGGAAGCAGTATGTATTCCTGAGTAGGTCCTTTATCTTTTCTTGATGAACCTGCAATATAAGAATCTTATGTACCTCCATCTAAATTATCCTAATTTTCTACACTAACAGGAATATAGTTCATTGAATTGGTGAGAAAATCAAGATCAAACATCCAATTATGACCAGTTCCTACCACATTTGTGATTCTCAGAAACATCCAATGTGCAATTCTCTTCTACCCTTTTGGTCCCTATTTGTTGTATACTCCTAAAGGCTTTACTTAGTGGTAGAGTACCAAGCAAATAACCTTCATTAGATTTCCCATCAAAATTGCCCAAGGAATCTAAGGTGTTTAAAATGGCCAAGGGGCACCCAAAAGGTCTCATAAAACTAATACTAGGTGAGTTACCTATTAATAGTTCATAAGGTGTCTTATTTTGAGGTTTGGTCATTAATACCCTATTCAGTACATAGCAGGCAGTATTTACTGCCTCTGCCCAAAATGGGATAGGTAAAAGTGAGTCTGCTAACATAGTTCTAGCTTTCTCAATAAGGGTCCTATTTTTCCTTTCTGCTGTGGAGTTCTAGCCACACTAAACTCCCTTTTTATTCCATTCTTAGCACAGAATTCATTCATAGCATGGTTCTTAAACTCTGTCCCATTATTACATTTAATGATTTTAACATTATGATTCAATTAGTTTTCTAAGCCTATGATAAATTTACAAAGGATTTCAGATGTTTCATCCTTGGTAGCTAAGAAAAATACCTAACTAAATCTGCTGAAATCATCAGTTACAATTAAACAGTACCTTTTCTTATTAATACTTTCTACAGAGATAGGTCCAAATAAGTCAATATGAAGTAATTCTAGGGGCTTTCTGATGATTCTTTTTAACTTGGCCTTAAAGGAGGCCTTATGTTGCTTACTCTTCTTGCAGGCAACACAAGTGTGGTCATTCATAAAAACTTTTGAAGGTAAACCTCTAACTAGGTGACCTTTAACAAGTTCGTTTATATTTTTGAAATTCACATAACCTAATCTCATATGCCATAATTTAGACTCATCTACTATTGCATTTGCATATAAACAAGTTATACCTCTAGAGGGAACAATGTTCTTTAAGTCCAAGCTGTACACATCATCCTTTCTAGGAGCTCTAAGTATAACTTGACTTTCATCAAGAGGCTTAAAGCTAGGAGACAGGATAAGGCATTCAGTCTCAGTAAAAACGACACTATTTTTCTTGTCACACATTGGATAGACAAAGAAAAGGTTAAACTTAAGTCATACTACAAAATAAACTCATCAAATCTAAATCAGCAGTTCTGATTTTACCTTTACCCGTTATTTTACCTCCTTTGGGATCACTTCCAAAAGCCACAAAGCCTCCATTGTAATCTTCATAGTCGAAAAGATAAGGTTTGTTGCCAGTCATATGGCTAGAGCAACCACTATCAACCACTGCATGATCCTGTAACAAGATCTTTGGATTTTCCTGCACAAAAGGTAAGAGAATCAGTATACTCTAGGACCCAACACCATTACAACTTTGGAAATCCCTTTTGGGTTAACATACTCAACCTTCTGGAGCATGAATGATCCACTGTCATTGACACATGATCAAGAATTTCCCTTAGGCCTCCCAAACCCACTTTTTTGTGGGGTTTGAGGTGTTGAACTTTTAAGGTCAGTATCTATCTTAAAACTTACATATTAACTACTCATCTGGTCCTAACAGTAGTCATATTTTGAACCCCAAAAGTTTTAAAATCTTGTTTTAAGTCTTTGGGTCTAAAAGTTGGTTTTGTGTAGTAAGATAACTTTGTGAACTGCTCTTTTCTCATTTTGCTTAACAGGAGTAATCAAACCTGCTCTTGTTAGTACTCCTGATGGGACAAAATTCTTTCTTAAATGAGGGTATTTTGAAAAATTTTGATGATTAACCCTTTTAGTATTATCCCATGCCTAGTTTGTCCACCCTTACCATATTGACCACAGTTTTTCAGCTTAGGTTCCTGACTCTGTTTGTCATGAAATTACAATCTTGATCAATGTTCATACTTTTTATAGACATAGCAAGCCCTTTCATTTTTTAAATACCAATTCCTTGTTCAGATGTTTGGACTATTTTATCACTCGAGTTTTAACTGTTTGAGTCTCATTAGTCTTAACAGGACTAACTGTTTGCACTTCAGACACATCATCCTCATCATCTGAGTTCCAATCCTCAATGATAACTTTATCTCTGTTAACTGATTCATAAACTGTCTTAGGTTTTTGAGTATTTGCTTCATTTGTTTTACATACAGTCTCATTTGTTTTAGTATTAAGATTAGTTGTTTTGACTTATATTTCATCCAAATGGCATACTCATCTAAACCTAAAATGCTTAGATAAAAGTTCCATGTTATAGCAGGGGACATCAGGAAACCCTCTACTTTAGAGAACTATCCTTGTCGTGTGTTCTCGCATCACTTGATCTGACATACAAAATCACAAAAACTAATCTCACTATCATTTTCAGAATTATTATCATTTCAATTCAATTGTGTGACATATCCAACCAGTTTTATCTCTAGCACTCATTAACTGTTGAGTAATTCATCAAGATCTTGGAATTGATATCCCATTTTTTCTATTTTTAATTTTAACTCATCTCTTTCCTTAACAACTTTCTCTAATTCTAGGTTAAGGTTGTTAATTTTTATTTCTCTGCATTTAAGCTCATAGTTTTGAAACTCATATTTTATACCCCAAGCCAGTTCATTCTTTTCATGTATAAGTATCCTAGATTCTAGTGACTCTAAGGCTAACTCATAACCCTGAATTTCTAGTCTTGCTCTCCTATGTTTTTCTCTCTTACTATCATAATTCTTTTGAAGAGTTTTAAAAGATTCAAGAGATTGTTTAGAACATTTTTGTACCTCATTGTCAGAAGAACTTAATGAGCTTGAAGAATAGAAATTTTTTTGGGCCATTAAAGCATATTGACGGTTCAGCCACTTCAAATCATTACTCCAGTCATAGCCTCCTAGACCATCTTGAGCCCCCAATGCATGTGATGAAGATTCATTTGTTGGTGCATTGCTCCTGCCATTGTCACCATAAGATCTTTTCCCTTGATTCCTTCTAGATCTGCATTCCCTAGCAAAGTGCCCTTTTCTGTGACAGTTGTAGCACTCAATTTTTGATTTATCAAGTGAAACAGGTCATTTTTCTTTAAAATCCATGTTCCTTCATGTCTTCTAAATGAATTTCCTCACTCTGACAGTCAACATTGCCACCTGCCATCTAAGATCCAATTCTTCCAATTCATCTTCATCAATTTGCTAAAAATCCTTATTTTCAAGTTGAGGACTGGTTGTTGGTTGTGCAAAGAAAGAGCACGCTACATCATGAGCACATAGAGCAGATGAAACTTGACTAATTCCTCCAGCAGTACTAACCCCAAAATCTCCACTATTAGTACTATCTTCATTATTCTATTTAGTGTTCTCAGAGGAAAAGAAATGTCCTTTCTGAAAGTATAAGAGGAAAACTTGAAACCATTTCATCCCATCTTCGTAGACCCTAAGGTTGTGGTAGAGGTCATCAATATCAATCTCATCAATGTCTGGCTTATTTCTCATGATTAGAGCAATTTGATTCCATGAAGGAGGAAGACTTCTTAGGAACTTCTGGTTGATATCTTCCTTTGATATTGGAGCACCATGAACCTCCAATTGACTTATGAGTTTTTGGAACCTATCATAAGCCTTGTCTAGACTTTCATTTGATGCAGTAGAAAAATTTTCAAACTGATGTTTTTGAACATTTTTCTGCATCTTCTTGGATTCTTCATTACCTCAAACCTTGATTTGATTGCTTCCCAGAGTGATTTAGCATCTGCAACATTGTGAAACTTGAGAGGGTATTCAGTATTCTAAAGCAAGATGCTCTTAACTCTTTCCTGATTCCTTTTAGCAGCCAGTTGTTTGGCAGTCTTAGGAGCAGGAGGAGCAGATGTTTCTCCAGTTGGTGCAGGCTCTTCTTCTAGATCTTCATTGACAATAACATCCCATAGGTTATGGTCTGTGTGACAGATATATTGTCGCATTCTCATGCTCCAAATATCATATTCTCCCTTCCTGATGATAGGGATTTTCATTGCTGTGATAGTGGGTGGAGGGAATGTCTTGTTCTGCCATCTTAACAATGATTCCTTCTATTTCAGATGCTTCAACTCAAGCTCTGATACCACTTGTTGGATCGTTTTCTGAATAGATCTTAACCTTTAGCTTGTTAAAGGGTTTGTTCCTTTAGATAATTCTAAAGCTAACAACAAATGAAACACGGATTTGAGCACGCTTAATAATGCAGAAACTATTCAATAATGCTAAAAGAACATATTAAAATCACACAAAAAACTTTCTATTATAACATGAATATACCTAGGTTACAGATTACAAAAACTATGATTGCTAATCGATCTCTATTGATCTGTGTTGAACTATATCTACTAACTATTCCCAGGGTTCCTTTTATAGACTAAGGAAACCCTAATGGGCTTTACAAAATGTGTTAAGAGATAATGCATATCTATTCCTAATTTATCTCATGCATATCTCATAAGCAGTACTAATACAATACACTAGCAGTACTAATACTAACTAACAATACTAACTATTACTGGCAGTACTAACATTGTACTGGCAGTACTAACTACAAAGCTAGCAGTACTAAAGACTTAGACTTATTTCTTCAATCTTCATTAACAGCATTAAGTCTTCACTAGCAGTATTAATCTTGAGCCTGCAGTATTAACTTGTAGAAGCTTCAGAATACCAACAAAAACCTTCTAGTTTGCTGGTCTAACCAGAGATTCCAGAATGGAAATGGGAGAAAATCACCATGGATTTTATCACTAAACTCCCTAAGACGACAAACGGTTATGATACTATTTGGGTGATCATTGATAGTCTTACAAAGTCTGCTCATTTTCCGCCAATGAGAGAAAATGATCCAATAGAGAAGTTGATGAGACTGTACATAAAGGAAGTAGTCACCCGACATGGAGTGCCTGTTTCTATCATCTCTGATCGTGACGATAGGTTTACATCACTATTCTGGAAAGCACTTCATGAAGCCTTAGGTACTCGTTTGGATATGAGTACGGCTTATCACCCAGAGACCGACGACCAAAGTGAAAGAACGATCCAAACTTTAGAAGATATGTTGCGCGCCTACATAATAGACTTCGAGAAGAGTTGGGATAAACATCTACCTCTAGTAGAGTTCTCTTACAACAATAGCTATCACAGTAGCATAAAGGCCGCACCATTTGAGGCACTATATGGTCGAAAGTATCGCTCACCCGTTTGTTGGGCAGAAGTTGGAGATGCTCAGCTTACTGGTCCTGAAATCATTCATAAACAACCGGAAAAATCCGTTCCGACACATAAATCAAAAGCAAGGATTCAAGCCGCTCGTGACCGACAAAAGAGTTACGCCGACTTGAAGCGTAAGCCAATGGACTTTTAAGTTGGTGATAGGGTCGTGCTTTAGGTTTCACCTTGGAAAGGGGTTGTACGTTTTGGCAAATGGGGGAAGTCAAACCATAGATATATTAAACCCTTCAAGGTGTTGTCTAAAGTTAGAGATGTTGCCTATAGGCTTGAGCTACCACAACAATTAAGCCAAGTTCATAACACGTTCCACGTGTCAAATCTGAAGAAATGTTTTTCCGATGAATCACTTGTGATTCCGTTAGATGTGCTCCGTATTGATGATAAGCTCCACTTTGTTGAAGAACTAGTGGAGATCATGGATCATGAAATCAAGAAATTGAATAGAAGTCGCATTCCCATCATTAAGGTTAGATGGAACTCTAAACGAGGTCCTAAATTCACATGGGAGCGAGACGACCAATTCAAGAAGACGTACCCACATCTCTTCACCAAGACCGTATCTTTGTCAAGCAACTAGTCTTAAAGCTTTGAGGATAAAGCCCATTTAACGGGGGAAGACTATAACATTTCCACATTTTTAGGATATCCTAATATACTTCCTCTACTTTAATTATTATCATAATCCATTTTTATGCTTATTTCGCATAGCTTTTTGTCTAAACCACGATATTAAGCCGTAGACAAGAAAGTTCAACGTTTAGTTTAAAACGTCATCTAAATTCTTGAAGACCTTCATAACCCCCTCATATTCATTATTTAATTGATCTCACGACAAGAAAGAACTGCACTTTTACACCCATTAAATCCTACCAAACGAAAATACTCCAAAAGAAGAACCATACCAAAATTTTAACTACTATAAATTGGGGAACTAAATAAACCTTAAATAAAATCCCATCCTCCTACAAACTAGCACAAGTATCGACCCTCCTTTTTCTCTACCATCACATGTATACACGAATGAATTGGGAAGATATACACTATATTTCAAAGTCCCTTTTTCCTCCTTAAACCTTTGGATAAAAGCCCAAATCCTCTTTTTATACACTTTCAAAACCCACGTGATGAACATTACCTGTTCTTTTGCTTCTGTTTTCCCTACTCCTCCAAACAGTAAACCCCTTTAAATTCCCTGTACCTTGACCATTTATAAACCCCAAAGATCCTTTACCCTATATGTATTAACACAAGAACGTGAACCATAAATGAGCTCCTGTGCATGCAAAAATATTCGAGTATATATGGCCTCACTTAACACTTGTAAACTCAGAAGAAACTACACCATCATCTGGTTATCAAATTTATACTCCCTCAACTCACTTTGGTTTCCTTGTTCTTCTGGTTTCGATCCACTTAAACACACAAACATTCGCACCATTAACTCCATTGTAAACAAAGCCCTAGGTTTCAAGAAAACCCTAAATAAGTCACTTGGGTTTTCTTTTTGAGTGGGTTCCTGTTGGTCGAGCATCGAGGTAGCGAATCAGCATAAGGGTTCGTGATCAAAGGGGGGTGCAAGCAGTCGAATTGGTTTAAGTGTTTGGGTTGTATACGAGAAAGGTAAGATCATTAGGGTTTTCGTTTGTTCAAGCCATACCCACGTCTTTCTTCGAGCTTTGTGAGTTACACGCCTTAAATTCTTTCATTATCTTCATGCTATCATGTCATTTAGATTCTTGTGCTTGAGTAAATTATTTCCTTAAAACTGTTATGAACCCGACCCTATTATCACTGTCGCCATTTGCAAAAGCATGCACCATCCGTCTCTTTACTGTAACAGAAAACGAGAAACTATGATTTGTTAACTTATAACTAGAAGAAACTCTTGACCATATGTTGTTACTAAGCCTTGTGCTAGACCTTTTTGTAACGAAGTATAGATACTTAATCATAGCTAGCCGAATTGCAAGTTTAAAAGCAAAACACCTTTTTGTAAACCTTCTGATGTATACGGGTTCACTGAGAAACCCGTATACAAACTTGACCAATGAAATTTCTGAACTTATCATTCGTTAACATAGTATAGGAGTAGCGCACATGCAAAATTTGAGCTTCTAACACTTTATAACGAAGCGGGATATAGACTTACAAATCTGCTATTTTATGTGTATGAAAACTGCCCTGTTGGGTCGACTTTAGGCCTTGTTTTGACCCACTTAGACTTAGACATAGAGTCAACAAATAGGGGCATTTTATAGTCGACATGGTAGGCTTTATTTAGCAACTTGAATCACTGAAAACGGTTAAGAATCAAGCCCGCAAACTGAGTCTCAAGTTAGTGCTGTTGTCGCGTGTTCAACAGTTAATACTGTTGGAAGGTCGCGACACCACCACATTCACACCCATTTTTAACCCGCTTAATCACATCTAAACGTAAAACTTAATTAATAAAAGTTGTAGTGGACCTGACATAGTTTATAAATGTACTTTTAGTTTGTCGTAAGGTTAAGTAACGAACTCGCAAATAGGACTAAAAGTTAGTACTGCTGTTGCGTGTTCCAACAGTTGAAACTGTTGGCGGAAGGGGTCGTGCACCCTTACTTTAGCCTCGTTTTTAGTCACTATAATGACTTCGAATTGCAAAACTTATAAAAGATGAATTGTTGTACTCCTGACCTAGTTTTCAAAACATCTTTTTGATTGTAATTTGATTAAGTAACGAGTCCAGAAATTGATTGTAAAATTTTGCATTTGTCCCCTGAATTTTATAAATAAAACTTAGTTTTTAAATTCATATTGTTATAACTTCGACCATTTGTTTGACACTTTATGACCAAACCTAGGTGTCATGGAATTAACTATAAAAGTACTTGCGACCTAGTTTCTAAATTGTCTGATATCGTGATTTACACATTTAATGGTAAGAGATTATGACCTGATACATTTGGCCAATTTTCATGAATAATCTTTAGACAAGTAATATTTCTCAAACTCAAGTACAATACTAAGGATAAAATTGGATACATTTTAGTATATTACATGATTAGTAATATGCGTATTATTCATTTAGGTAGCGGATAGAGTTTTGCATTGTTTTTCGTGTGCACCATTTACCTTGCTCGCTTCATATTTGTTGCTACTCCATTATATCACTAAGGTGAGTTTATAGTCCCCATCTTACACTTTTCAATCATTTATCAAATCTCGGGGATGAGATCATGTTTGTTTTACAATGATGCAAGTACATTTTAAATTAAAATATTACGAGTATGCCTAAGTACTATAACCCGCATCCATAACCATAACTTTTAACTACTGATTGTAAAGCGCGAATGTTATGAATAGATCTATTTGGGATTAACATCCCCGTTCGGGCAAGTAGCACTTTGTTCGTTTATCCCGTATTGGCCATAACTGACGAACGTATGACCATTTCGAACTTCCCCCATCAGATTTAAGGTTAAACATAAACAGTGGGCACATCATTTATATGTATTTGATATACATACATTGTTTAGCTTCAGTGTCATGAGCTTAGCGCATATCGTAATACATTTTTGTGATATGTATATCGTTGACTTTTATTACAGGGAAATCTTGTTATCCGCTTCATTAAATTTATAAACCTATAAATTCACCAATATTATTGTTGACAGTTTTAAACATGTTTTCTCAGGTCAATAAGGTGCAAGTCATGGGTACATTGGGTGGTCATCTTTTGAAGTCATATCACTATAAGGATTTACGTGCATTACTTTTGGGATATTGTTATGTTGTGAAATCTTTACTTTTCAAGTTGAACAATTTAAGCCTATGGGCTTTTGTAACAAACCATTTATGAAATCCAATGTATCAGTTTTTAAACGACTCTTCTAGAGGTCGTTCTCATATCTTGTGCTATTGATCTATGAAGTAATACCCCCCGGAACATCATATTCCGCTGTGACCCATTTTGGGGGTGTTACAAATATCAAATAAACTATTTCGATGAAGGTCAAATGTTCATCGAATTTGTGATTCAAAATCAATTCTTTTCTTACTCTCTTGAAGAATTTGCTCAAATTCTTGACATACCTTGTGAGGGTGCCTGTGTCTTTACTGATAAATGGTCACTTAACGAGTTGGTAAATGGTGTCCTTATGGATGGTCCATATCAAACCAAGCCTCCTTCTCATGATGACATCATTTTGTCTATTCAAATTGATTGAGAAGGTCAAGTCTGTCGCATCCGTCATAAGGAAGAAATTGATGTTTATGAATATCAAATTCTCACTCGTGAAATTATGCCAACCTTGAAGCCTTTGGAAGAAATTATCTAGGAAAACGTTTTCCATCTGGGGGTTAATCAGGACCATGTTACCAGCGAGTCTTTGTTTACAGATGCTCTTATTGTGTTGTACACTTCAAAAAGTTCAATCTTGCCGATTATATGGCAAAACAAATATAGTGGGTCACTAAACAAAAGCGGTTAATTTTACCTTATGGTATGTTATTAACCCGTTTGTTTAAACTCGTCATGAATGAAAATCATGACTTGTACAATGAGTCTTATGTCTTGTACGATCTTGTCATGAATCCTGTTGCCGCTTAACAAGAGCGAAAGACTAGAAAGGATCGTGGCATGAGAAGAGGTCGTCACTCCACTTTTTCTTCTTCTGCCTTTGACCAACCATCCTCCTCTCATCTTAACGATGATAGATGATGGAAATGCAAAAGACCTCGCGTGTAAGCACTTCCATCCCATTCGTTAGTAAATTCGTTAATAAATGAAAGTTCCTCTAATTTTTCAAACACCCCAACATTGACCTCACTTGAACCTTTTTTACACTCGTCAAACTAAAATTTTCAACCGTCAAGTTCAGATTCAAGATGAGCACCGTGGTGAATTAAGGTCAATCGGGAAAGGCCTCAGAAACTTAAGGAGAAATATGAAGAAGTGAGCAATATGGAAAAATGCTTTGTGACACTATTAATTATATTATTTACTACTATATGAAGCTTAAGTACTTAAACTTATATTATGTAGTGGTAACTTTATATATGCCTAATTATAGTCTACACTATTTATTTACATATTCACAAGAATTATTATATACGATAAATGGACCTGAAAGAAGATAGGACACAATATGACAAAATCATATTGTCCGCTCCAGCAGCCTGAGGTCATTCCTGTATTCTCTTCCACCAATGAACTTCTCTAAATTCCGCATCAACCTCCTCTCATAAAGATGCTTGTCTATATCCTGAACCATAACTCAAGCCCTTCGTTTGTCTAATCCACTCCATTTCCTCTTTAGCAGATATTCCATCCTTATTCCCTTAGCAATATTGATGACATCAAATAACGTCTATTTTATAGCATCATTTATCCTATGTAATTAACCCATTTTGTTTAATTATTGCAAAGAATTGTTACTTAATCGTTTATATTTGAGAATTGCAGTAATTATGGAGTACTTGGTGAATATTAACAAAAGGCGCGCATTTTGGAGCTTAAACGAAGATATTTTGAAGATTACTATTCTGACAACCAATACGCCGTATCCATCAAGGAAGATACTGCGTATCCGTGCCTGCACTCACCAAAGACCATAAAGGACACAAGATCAATACGCCGTATCCAGGAAAGGCAATACGCCATAGTCAAGCTATATGGGAATAAAATATTCTGGAAGATATCAAACGTGGTTCCTACTATAAGAAACTCCAATACGCCGTATCCAATACATTAGATACGACGTATCGACACCGACTCTAGACCCTATAAATATAAAACTCAAAAACGAGTTTTAAGTGTGCTAAATCATATTCTTAATACCTAAACCAAAAAAGTTGATTTTCAGAGGAGAAAAAGAGCAGAAGAGGTCTTGCAACGCATTCCAATCCATAGGAGACAACATGTAATTTCTTATACCTTTTTAATCATTCAGTTTTTGGTATCATTCGATAACTCGGTTAGTTTACCTTGGCTAAAACAATTAATCTTGTATTAGTTATGATGTTTGAAGGCTAATACCTTTGGGTATTAGCTATTATTATGAAGATCTGAATGTTTGATTTTGTTTATACCTCGATTTCTTAATTTATCGTTGAATGATTGTTTATGTTTATCAATTTATACTTGTTTACGTGCTTTTGTATGCGACCTATCATTCAACTGGATCTAGTGATATGGACCAAGTAATCTAGATGCCGAGATAGCTCTCCATATAGTAATTTATACATCTAGAATCACAGGATCACAAATATTGTTCTTCTAAATCCGTGCTAAGGGTACACTTCTGGCTTAACTAGTTAATCTGATATTGCCTTTGGTTTATTTAACATGTTGACTAGTAGGTGAATCTAGATAATTCAATAAGTAATGTTCTGATTTCATTGGATAGTTGGACAAGTGGACTACTAGAGTATAAATTGCCATTAAGAAATAAGTGGGTAAAGTCTCTATGAGCTAAGGTGATCACCATTGCTTTAATCCCTAAGATAGATTATAATCAGCAAATAAGGATACTATGCAGATGCTTTAATTGTGACAGAATTAATGTGTCTAGGTCTTAGGATGAAGTCCCGCCTAAGACTAAGAATGATATCCCTCTTCGAGATACGTAATCATTGCAATGAATAAACAAACCAACTTCTAATCCAGGTCTAAGGAGATCGGTAGTCAACATGTTGTGAACAGACCTAATTGAAGATCTTCCACTCGCCTCTAAAATTCGTATGGTGAACATACGTAATGCCACATTCAAGTTATACCGTTCGTCGATTGTGAGATTGGTCAGCTTTTGTTGAACAAGTAGAAGTAACATGTCTTCTATGTCTTGTAGGCGAAGTCATGGGAAATCACCTTCTCTAAACTTGTACAGCTTCTAATCCTCTCGACAAACTTCAATCTCTTCCAAGTGACCGTAGTCATACTTCTTCATAATCGTAAGTCTGGTAACCACAAGGATTTGTTTTCTGGAGTAGACATCAATTTAGAATAATCAATTTTTTAATTTGATTGCTTGATATTAGATGATCCCTGATAAAATAGGATTGACTACAAAAGGGCGTCTTTGGGAAATTGATCTTCTAGAAAACAGCCCCCATAAATACCGGGCGGCCCCCTAATATACCTGGGACCACCATGTAATTATGGAACCTCCATCAGAAGTCACGGAATTGTTACTGTGACTACCTGATTTTCTGTGCAGTTGACTATTCTTTCTTAGGCCCAGCTAAACTTCCTGCATTTTGCTAAACCACTTTTGGAATCCATGATCTTAATCCTCATACTTTTCTACTTTGATCCTATACTTCCTAATTAAATATGCCATCCTTCCCCCTCTTCTTCTCATCTTCATCTTCTTCAAATCTTTCTACCATGAATTCCACTCAAGCTTCTTCTTCTAACCCTTCTAAGAAAATCAAACTAATCATAATCCCTCTTAGACAACTATTTGTTAACATTTCTAGTGATGAAGATGTCACCACCACACCTTCTCCTACAACAACTTCTTCATCTCTAACTCCTCCAAATGCACCATCCAAAACTCCATCCACCAATCAAACCTCATCAAGCCAAGAGAACACATCTTCTTCTTTTCAATCAAAACTTCAAATTTCACCACCATCATCAAATGAACCAACCTCTCCTCAACCTTTGAACCCTTTGCTTGACAACATCTCGGATGTTCCTCCTAGACCTTCAAACCCTCAACCACTTCAAAGTCATCCTTCTTTGGATATCACACTATCTTTGTCACCAATCACTCCTCTTGATCACATTCTTGATACTCCATCACCACCTTCACCACAACCACAACCACCTCTTATGGGTCATCCCATTTACTTTAACTATCATGACTATCATGGGTCAACTTGTCTTTGTTGTTTTCACAACCGCAATCTTATCTTTTCTCTTAGGGATGAAATGAACCTAATGTTTGCTCACCTTGAGTATCTTCTCACATCCACCATGAATTCACTCTCTCCACCTAACCCTTAAAATTTAGGTCATATCACCACATAATTGGTCACCCTAACCCTTTTGCTCTAAGTCATTTCCTATGAATCAAGGATCATCTAGGAATTATGCCATGATATCTTTATCTACCTTTTGTAGTATGTTTAAGTTGTGTTGTAGTGTATGAATAAATGTTTCTTTATCAAGTCTTAGTTCTATTTTCATTGAATCAATGCTTCTTGTATGAGCTTATTAAGTAATGAATGAAGCCACTTTATGTTTTAAGATATTTGTCTTGCACTTGTACCTCTAACTTTGTTTTGTAGCAAACAATTTTCGTAAGATCGATCCCTTGGTGCCCCAAACAAGGGGGAGCATACATCAAAGGGGAGTCTTGATATCGTCGAATTATTTCTTTCTACAACAACTCGACGATCATCCTTTTTGAATTCGACAAAAAGGGGGAGAAATGGAACAAAAGTCATTAATAATGTGTAACTTTTAATTTTATACAAAATGAGTTTATATTTTGTCATCATCAAAAAGGGGGAGATTGTTAATACAAATAATGTCTAAAAACGTTATTTATATTTTTCGACCTCTCAACGTTCTGATAATAACAAAATGTAAAAATGTTTACGATCAAATTAAATGTTTACAAATTATTAATCCTAAAATTCCATTTCTAAGATTAGCAATCACTTAATGTATGAACAAACAAATCATTAAGCATGATTAGTGATCAAGAAAATATTTTTCTCTTATCCATCACATTTTTACAAAATAATTTCACAAAAATAATTATACAAAATATTTTCTAATTAAAAGAAAAGTTTTATTAAAAACTTAAATTTTGAAATTCAAATTTTCCCCCCAAAATGGAAGGTTCCATACCAGATACAATCTTCCCCACAAAAAGACAAAAACAGGAGCGTAGTTTACTGGGCGGCCCCCAGATATATCTGGGACCGCCGGGACCACCCCAGTGACCGTTGGGTATTCCTGCCTATAAATACCAAGGTTATAAATAGCGTGAGGCGTGGCGTGGCGGCATGGCCAAGCCTCACGCCTTTGCGAGCCATGGCGAGTCATGGCGTTTCTAAGGCGTGACTTAAAGCGGCACAAAATATCAAAATATTTATAAATTTATATATTTATATCATATTACAAATATATTGAGTTTACAAAAAGTGTCATACATAAGGAATAAAGTCAAGAAACTATCTTTGCATGTAATCTTTTTCATTTCTATATAAAAATACGATTTTTATCGAAATTGAATTCAAAAAGCCTCCACGCATCACGTTTTATCGCGTCTTATCACGTTTTTTCACTCCTCGTCTCACGTCAAGCCTTAAGCCCAAGCCTTGGTCTATTGCGTGGCGTGAGGGTCACGCCTCGCGCCTTTGCGAGGCTTTTGCGAGGCCTTTGCGCGCCTTTTAGAACCATGATAAATACTGCTCCATTCTTTGCAGAAAAACACACCTCTTAGCATGAAATTTTCAGATAACTTTCTCTCTCTAAAAATCTTATTTCTCTATCTAAATCTCTTAATCACTAACAACGATAAATCTTGGCGTTTTTGGTTTGATTGTGTCCTTATTTATCTCTATTTATTCTTGTGATTGTTATTTAATATGAGTTTAAATATTTACATTGTTGTTTTCATATTGTTAATTGGTTGTACATACAACTCGAATCTATGTAATTTAAAGCCAAACTTTTAAAAGTAAAACGAATATAAACTATCAACCCCTCCCCCCCTTTTCTAGTTTCCACAGAATTTACCAACACATTCTAACAACGGATTCCAATTATCGTCTGATGATTCACCACCTATTATTTTTCAACTTGCAAGTCTTGTATACAAACCACAACAACAAAAACAACTTTTTATCAAAATAATCCATTCCAACCTCCCTTTAACTAACCAATGTACCAACAATAACAACAACAACAATCTCAAATGTATTATCCACAAATGTTACATGATTTATTGTCACCACCACCTTATCAATGTCAAACTTCTCAAACATTACTCGCTGGTTAACTATTTTAAGGTAGATGAAGATTTGAATCTAATTTTTGGTAGTCAACATTATTCTCCGGCTCAAGGTTAGGGTGGTCCATCCGTCGTTCAAGATAACTCTCCCGTTTTAGAGGTGACGGTCTTCAGAAAGAAGGTGTCAAAAAGAAGTCAAAAATCCACTACTACAAAAGAAGATGTTAGACTTCATATACCGCCCAATA
Source organism: Tanacetum coccineum (assembly GCA_026074375.1). NCBI lineage: Eukaryota > Viridiplantae > Streptophyta > Magnoliopsida > Asterales > Asteraceae > Tanacetum > Tanacetum coccineum. Next base: position 5,253 of record BQNB010052809.1, on the reverse strand, counting down.
CATATTACCTAGGGGTGTTCAAACAAAACTGTGAAACCGAGGAAAGTTTCAAATTTGAAACCGAAGCTATAATTACCCATTGTACATCACACATGACCATGTTAATTACCCATTGTCACCAGTCATGGATGTGTCGTAACATGACACTCTAAGCAACTACAACCCAATGCATATGACCCATATGATGTCAAATACCTATTAATAAATGTGACCTAATGCACATGACCCATGACCCATATGAATTAGTCATTATCACTGGTCATGCATGGGTTCCATTACACTAGCTATAATCCACTACCGCCCCAATGCACATGACCCATGACCCATGTTAATTATCCATTGTTACCAGTCATGGATGTATCGTAACATGAAGCTATAATCCACAACAACCCAATGCACATGACCCATATGATGTCAAATACCCATTAATGAATGTGACCAGTGATAACCTAATGCACATGACCCATGACCCATATGAATTAGTCATTATCCATAGGTTTAAGTAATATAATTTGAATGCAAATACGATATTCGGGTTACGTTGATATGCACCCGGTATTAAAAATATATTTATTATTGCCATTAGCTCATGAATCTGAAGCCTTAGGGTATGGTGATACGTTATAGCCCCTGCGGGTACCTTTGCCGAAATACCTGTGTGATTTCTAATGATGTGCAATTGGTTACACGTAACTGGGTACACCAACGGGGAGTCCAGCCCAAATAGATCTATTCACATCATTAGCGCTTACTACGGAGAGTAATTAACGGTTCATGATTATGGGGACTTAAAGGCAAAGCAGTTACTTAGGCAATAGTAAATTGAAATAGCATACAAAAATAATTGCATTCATGTTTATAGCATGTATCCCCCTCGCGGGTTTATAAAACATTTGAAATATTGAAATGCGAGGCTATGAACTCACCTGAACAGTTATAGGGAAATTGATAGCAATGTATATGAAATGAATAGTAACGGCTTCGTCACGGGCAACCTGGGGTAATATATGTCAAGTCTTAGTTTGATTGAATATGTAAGATTTTACATCGATGTCGGTTTTGATATTAAAATTATCATAACACCGTTCGGGCCATCATAATTCAGAAGTCATTCAGTAAACGTTTGAGGAGCTAGGGCACTTTAAATCGTAAACCCAACAACTCAGTCAGAACGTAATACCAAGATGAAACTCCTTAATATGAAGCTCCCTAGTATTGTGGTATGATATGAATCCGGGACATGATTTTTGAAAGCACATCGATGATGAATGATATAATAGTTATAACATAAGCAGTTTTAAGCATTTTATTCAATATCTGGAAATGTTAAGCACGTCAAGCGTTAATTAAAGTTATGTCTGGTAATGTTTTGAATGTGTTTTTATACTTTTTCAAAATGTTACATTTTAGACCCTTGAGTTTGAAAAATTGCAAATAGACCCCTGGGGTTTGCACTTTTACGACTTTGGTCCTTCAACTTTTATTGATATACAAAATAAACCTTGGACTTTAAAAAGTGACATAATAGACCCTTGTAGTTATAACTTTAATAAAATGACACTTTTAGTCCTTTTAGTTATAAGTTTCTAAAATTTACGATATATACCCCTTGCATGGATTTTAATTACAAAACATGTCCAAATTGCCATGCAAGCTTATTTTAACATTTCAATAAACATTTATAAGTTATAATAAACTAAAATATGAAGATTTAACATAACGCAAGTTTTAATTAATGATTCGTTAAGCTAGGAAGTAAAACGGGTCAATTTATGGTTTTAAAATGAAAACGTGCGGGTTTTAAGATCAAATTCTCTTATGACTTCTCAAAGTACTTATTTTAACATTATAATAGCTTATTAGGATAGGTTATAACAAAATTTTACAAGGTTAACCCATAGTTTAAGTAAAAACATGAAATTAGGGTTTCGGGTGTACGGGTTTGGATCAAAAAGGCATAACACTTAGGTTTTGAGTTCAAAGCTTTATATTATGATTTTAGCAAGATCATATGAACATTATGACATTATGAAAGCAGAACATAAGCTTAGAGAACCTGGTTTGAGCTTATAGCTTAGAAATGGGCCATTTCGAGTAGTATTTCCACTCGTACGCCTTATATCTTTACTTCGGGGCTTCAATTATTTCAGAGCTTCACTTATTGAACATCTTTTATGATCCTAGGATCATATGGGAGCAAAGGATTGCTGCCTTTAGGGTTATAGTGAGAAGATGGGGGTGCGAGTTTAAATGAACACACAAAGCCCCTATTTATACCCATTTTTAAGAGTGGTGAGCAAGCAAAGCTTATAATCTGATATTGACACATAGTAGAGCTAGGGTATGATGTGTATAAGCTATAAGATGAAGTGTGGAAGGTCTATGAACTAGCTTTGATGAGTTGGTTGTTGTTGGTGCTTGCCGCGGCTGAAGTAAGCAAAAGAGAGGCCATGTGCTCTCAATTTTGACCAAGGAATGGTCTAAGTAGGTGAATAATCTTCTTGAGGGATTCTAGAAGAGGTTCACATAAGTTATTTGCACTTAGAATTGTTTGAAATGGGTCAAAATTGAGTATGAAAGGGTTCGGGTCTGTTTTGGGGTTCGACTAGGTTTTCACAAGTTTTCAAGCCTTTATTTCGTGTATAAATGATTAAGGATAGTTAATATATGTAGCCAAGGTCTTATATATGAAGGATTAGCAAAGATTAGCAATTGGTTTGGGTTAAAACAGATTAGAATTGAAGAAATGAGGTCACGGGTTTAATTAGGGCACGTTTAGGGTTTTCTTGACTTTCTTGGTTTATATTTTGCATACTTTTGATTAGGAATGATGGAATACAGATCCTAG
>BQNB010052808.1:0-35023 GCA_026074375.1 Tanacetum coccineum | reverse complement strand
ATAAGAAGTTTAAAGCTATGATCTTTAAAGTCGATTTCGAAAAGACATTCGACTCTATACGATGGGAATACTTATCAGATATTTTAAATATGTTTGGTTTTGGTGATAAGTAGTGTGGTTGGATAAATGGCTGTCTCAACTCCACCATAGGATCGGTTCTCATCAATAGAAGCCATACATCAGAATTCTAATTTCACAAGGGTTAGAAACAAGGGGATTGATTTAGATATTAATCACCCCTTTTTAATACATATAAATAAATATATAAATATACTTATAAATATATAATTTAGAGATAACTATCCAAAATCACAATTATAGTAATCCGTGAGTATGATTCCCGGGTCGTTATCCCCAACGAGGAATGCAATTGAAAATCGAGAGTCGTTTTGAGAATCGATGCTTGAATGTAACAAGATTATGATTGGTTTTCTAAAACTACGAGAAAATTAAGGCAAAAACTTAAAAACACTTAAGGGAAGACAAATTAAAAACGCAAAACGAGAGTCCTAAACGGGACCTAAAAACCCTAAATTATCGAAATTAAGTCCTAAATTGATCTTTTTTGTTTTTATAAGTCTTAATTGACTAAAAAGCTATAACAAAGAAAACTAGACTAAAAACGAAGGTGATTAGGGCTTGAAAACACAAAAAACGTGAACGGGATTCAATCCCGTTCTTTAAAAAACAAAATTTTGCAATTTTAACCCTACAAAAGCAAATCTAATTTTCCTAGGTTCTAAATGTTACAAGAAAATTTTCTAAAAAAGAATTATATTTTTTTTACTTTTATAATTTTATGAAATGAAAGCTTTTTAATGAAATTATTATAATTTTTTATGAATTAAAAATGATTTTAATGAAATTAAATGTTTAAAAATACTAAACTAATTATAAAAAAACTAGAAAAATCATGAAAAGTAGCTTGAACAGTGTAGAATCTAAGAAAAATAAGCTTGTGAAAATAGCTTATCAATTAAGCAGAGAAATAAGCCAAAACAGCTTATTATACTAAATAGCCTAAAACGTGTATAAAAGATGGATTTTGCAAATATAAAATGAAAAAGACCCCAGGGCGAGTTGGTAGTGTGTGTTGTGTGTTGTGTTATAAAAGGTGAGGAGAGTAGAGGTCCAGGGTTCGAGCCTTGCTCACCCTGGATTTCCCCTCTTCCCTTTTTATTTTATTGCAAAAACTTTAAAAAGCAAAGTTATAAAACAGCTTATAAGGAACATTTTTTATAAAAGAAACTTTTTGTGAAAACTTACGAATAAGCTCAAAAACAGCTTAATATGATGATAGATAAAACTTAACTTTTTTTTAAACAAAATTTAAGAAAACAAACAAGTTGAAATAAGCTAACACTTAAGCTAATTAAGCTACCATTATACTAAAACTAACCTAATAAACAAATTGAAACAAGATTTGAGCAAAAATAATAAGCATAAAGCTAAAAAGCAGATTAAGCACTTAAGTCTAAACTAACTACCAAATAGTCCTTAAGGGAACTTTTAAACTAACTTTCAAATAAGCAAATGGAACCTTGTAATAATCTTGCTTATATTGGCTCTAACTATAACCTATAAGCTACTAAAATCAACTTTTGAAATCTATTTTGAAACTCAAATGCTTAATGAAAAAAACTCCTTTAAAACTGCTTAATTACCCAGTACTTGCTGAGTTTTTCTTTTAGATTGAAAAGAATAAATGCTTATTTTGAGCTTAAAAACAAATAGCTTAATGATCTTTTAAAGAGAAAAAAAGCTAAATCTAATTAAGATTGACCTAAAAACTACTTGTGTTTTTAAAATCAAAACCTAAAAACTAAAATTATCCACTGATTTTTAATCCTAAAAATGACTGTTTGTCTGTTTTTGTTACCTGATGCAGTTGACATAATTTCAAACAAAACATAAATCTTCAATTGCATACCTAATAGACTAGCTTCTACACTAATAAAACACCTAAGTGAGTGGAAACAAGTAAACTAAATCAGCTAAAACCTATTTGAGCTTAAAATGGACTAAAATCTACCCTTATCCTCACATATTCAAAATTCTATTTGCTAACTTATTTAAAAACAGCTTTAACCTACAAGTACCTAAAATCCTTTTATTATAAACTTGAAAATGATAATTGAAATCATTTCAAAGGACCAAGAGGACATTGGCAGTACTAACTCAAGTTAGTACTTCCTTGACCCAAACACCCCTTTAACTTGACAATTTTCATTTAAAGCTTATAACTTTGAGATTTAATTAACAAAGCCTCAATACCAGATAGTGACAAGGTAAAAACAAGCTTATTGAACAGATTTAACTAATAGAATAAGCTAGATTAATAAGCTAACCACTAAGCTAATTCTTTTTTGGTTTTTTTTACTGTTTTTATAACAAATAAGAGCAGATTATGATTTTAATCTAATGAACCAACACGGTAGCATAAAACAACTACATTAAGCACAAATAAGCAAAACAAAATAGGAATAAGCAGACATTAAGCATTAATAAGCTAATTTGCAAATTTAAAGCTAGAAAATATTAATGAAAACTTACTTAAGCCTCTGCTTTAAACAAGGCTATAAAAAAGGCTCAATTGAGCTATCAACAAGCTCCAGCTTATCAAGTGATAAGCTGGTAGGGTCCTGGAAGTCCTTCCATTATTGACTTCCCTTCCAATAACAAGCTGAGGTAAATTTTGAGGGTAGATTTGTTTGAATAAAGCTCAGTTAAGTTTTTATGAGCTTAACTGAGTTAGTAACTAGCTTATGAGTAGATTAGAGAACTTATGAGCTTATGTGAACAAAAGAGAGCTTAATCAAACAGATTTGAGTTAAAGGAAAACATTAAGGATCAATTCATTAATAAGAAAAACGAACTTTTATTACTAATATGAAACTGATTACAAGCTTAAATGAAGGTTACAATAAGTAGAAATCTATAAGCTAAAACAGTTTGAACAAAAAATTCATAAGCTAATTCTACAAGCTACTTTCTATAACTCCACCTAGATGCTTTCTTGAGTGAGGGTGCTCCTTTATTTATAGGCTTGAGAGGAAGTTTCTATGCCTCTGCACACACACCCCTTGGTCTTCATCTCAGCCTTTTAATCATTGCTAATCATTGGATCCCCTTTCTAAACTGTTAGATCAAAATGAGCACACAGATTGCCAGCGTGGCAATCCATGGTTTGATACCTCTCTTGTACTTTTTTTTCCTTGTTTAAGTGTAATTTTGCCATTTTGAGTGTGTTTGTTTTATGCTCACGTGTCATTCCTTAAGACAATTGACCAATTAGAAGCTTGTGATGACGTTTTGCATAGCTGAGTAGTCACATAGCATTCGAATCTTATTTGCCACGTTGGATGAGCTTTGAGAGAGGGTTTTTAACCCTTTATTTGAGCAGGGTAAAACTTGGGCACGAAGATGAACAGTAATAATGAACTCGCGCCTTTTTTATCTTTTTAAATGTTTAACTGAGTTGACCGAGGGAGATGGGCTTTGACTTTTGGGCTTGGGTAATTTTTTTAAAAGGAAATGGATCATGGTGAGTATTTGGGCTCGGTTATAATGATAAAAGGGTTAGGGTTAATGAACTTAACGACCGTTAGTTTCTTTATAAAAGAGGACTAACGGTGTTAGGGTTTTTAGGGCTTTTGATGAAAATGAGTTAACAATAAGGGCATTTTGGGTATTTTCAAGGGTTTTGTCTTCTTGTGGTTGACCAATGTTGACCAAGGGTTGACTATGTTGACCATTGATAGCAATCTTCCGGCTCTTTTGTACTCTAACCATTCCCGTGTCCGTGTTTGTCCGGTTTTGACCGTTTTCTTGTGATTTTTGCACTATCCGTACCTACACATTCACAAACAACAAAATATACAAATACAAGAATATTTATGCTCATTTTCATCATTTTAGGGCTTGTTTTGATATACAAATGATATGTGATTTCTCACATATCAAAATTCCCCAAACTAAATGATTGCCGTGTCCTCACGCAATATTATATGCTCCAAATACCTCAAAACCTCCCCAAACTAATCTTTTAAGAAGTAGTAAAGTCTTTTGTGGGGAGAGTTAAGAAATCACAAGTTATAAAACACCCCGTTTTCCCATTTTTCAAAACTTTTTCCATTTTTATGATTTATATTTTTTTTTAGCAACTAACTAGAATATTTCGACTTTCATTATTTCCATAACCGTTAGGGATCATAGAACAAGATGCATTTCAATCCGAGAATGCCCCAAAAAGGATAAATTTATCGTCCCTGACTTTTCACTTGCTCCAAACCAAGCTTAAAACGAAATCACCGCTAAATATCAGTTAAAATGCTAACACTACTCATATTTGCAACTTGTGAACTTTTCACTCCCGATAATTATTATATCTTAGGTGAATGTGCTATTTTGAATTTCAACCATGGATCAACATTTTGCAAAATTCTATGTTTCACGTTCCACCCGAGAATAATGAGTTTGAAGGCGAGATCATCCCATGTAGCGACTTTCGTCTTGGCACATCCCAACCTTGCGGCTAAGTGACCAGGCTTTTGACACCCCACAGAGACTAGTATCGGGACTCACGGACCTTAGGTTTCAAAAACTCTCAGGTTTCCCGTATAAAATCTTAAAATAGAATAGTCAAAGTTCAAAAGCATATTTAAATTTAACAAAAAGAGATCGATTTATTAATTCAAACTTTATATTAAACATAACATTTATACAATTGTAACCCTCGACCTTTTAGAAGGCTGCAACATCGGTTGTGAGCCGGCAAGATGCAACAAACTTTTATCAGTCTCGGATTTTTATTCTTACTATGGGCTTTCTTTAGAAGGCTGTAACATCGGTTGTGAGCCGGCAAGATACAACAAACTTTTATCAGCCCACAGTTTATATTTATTATATTTTTTATTTTTCATCATTTTTCATATATTTTTTTATATAGAGAAGACTTCTTTTTGAAAAATTCAAGTATAAGTTTGAACTAAGACTAAAATTTTTGCTATACACTACATAAAAATTGTTGATTTAAGTTTAATCTCCAAAAACAGCACGTATTATTAATCCGGTTAAGAGCTTATGGGAGAAAAAGCCACAAATTACATACACGAGCTCTTAAGATTTCCAAATAATCCTTGTTTAGCATCCCATTCATACTTAACTCTATCATTTTTCATTCTTCGCGAAAATCGCGAACGCTTAGCCTAAAAGTTAAGGAACAAGCTAGAGCTCAACACGCTCGATCGAGTCAAAATTTATTCTTATTCTACCCAGCAGGAAAGTCAAAATTGTGACAAAACACTTATTTTATTTTTGAAAATTTTTAAATTTTTTCATTTTTTTTGAAATTTTAGTGGGAAAACGGGGTACGTGAGAACAACGGGCAAAGGTAGGTCAGATCATATCGAAGATATACTACCCCATACTAAAACTAAACATTGTCCTCAATGTTTCCTAGTCTAAGGCTCAAAACCCCATACTAAAATTCAAAAAGTCGAATGCATAACCCAAGCATGAAGAGAGTATCACACAAATCTTAAGCCGTTTATCAAGTATGCTAAAAGATAAATGTTAGTCGATAATAATCTAGGATATCGGATTTCCCCAAACTAATGGCAAGCAAAGGCTAGGAAGCTCGAGTGGACCGGGACAAAACACCGAACACGAGAGTCTTCAGAAAATTTTGGGTCAATCCTACAAAAAAAATAAAAAATCACAAGCACAAACAACAAGAAACGGAAGAGTACAAGCCTCCTCACATCACAATAGAAATAAGAAAGAAGAAAAATGGATAAGCATGGGGTGCCTCCCACGAAGCGCTTGTTTAGGGTCACTAAGCTTGACCCAATCCCCGAATTCATTTGTCCTTGGGGAAGGTTTGGAGATCCGGGACAACCAATTGTGGTACGTCCCCTCCAAAGTAGTGCTTAATTCTATGACCGTTCACCTTGAAGTTTGGCCCGAAGTTTTGAGATAACTCAACGGTGCCATATGGAAAGACTTGGGTAATGGTGAACGGTCCGGACCAACGGGATTTTAACTTGCCCGAGAACATCTTCAATCGAGAGTTAAAGAGGAGGACTTGATCACCGACGTTGAAAACGCGGTTTTTGATCTTTGAGTCATGGATCCTCTTTGTTTTCTCTTTATAGATTAAAGAGTTCTCATAGGCATGATCACGAAGTTCATTTAGTTCATTGAGTTGAACTTTACGGTGATCACCCGCGGTCTCAAGGTCAAAGTTTGCATGCTTCAAGGCCTAGTAGGCTTTGTGCTCGAGCTCGATCGGTAGATGACATGCCTTTTCGTACACGAGCTTGTATGATGGGTGTTTTGTAAGTTGTACGGAAGGCCCAAAGTGCATCATCTAGTTTATCCGACCAAGAGGCACGGTTCTCGCCCACGGTCCTTTCAAGAATTCGTTTCAAGCCACGATTGGATACCTCAACTTGCCCACTTGTTTGTGGGTGATACGCGGTGGAGAGACGGTGAGTGACTCCATATTTAAGCATGACCTTTGCAAACTGGTCATTGCAAAAATGGGTTCCGCGATCACTTATGATAGCACGAGGGGCACCGAATCGGGCGAAGAGAGATTTAAGAAATTTGCAAACAACTCGGACGTCGTTGGTGGGAGCGTTTTTGCTTCAACCCATTTTGACAAGTAGTCGACGGCCACGAGTATGTATTTGTTCCCTCGTGAAGACGGGAACGGCCCCATGAAATCGATGCCCCACACGTCAAAGATTTCACAAACTTGGATGGAATTTTGAGGCATTTCATCACGCTGTGAAATTTTTCCTTGACGCTGGCAAGTGTCACATCGGATGACCAAGTCATGGGCATCTTTGTAAATCGTGGGCCAATAAAATCCTGAGTCAAAAACCTTTTTGGCGGTGTAGTTGGCATCGTAATGTCCCCCGGTGGGTCCACTATGGCAAGCTGTGAGGATGTCAACAGCTTCTTGGCCTGCAACACACCGCCGGATCATTTGATCCGCACATATTTTGAACAAATAGGGGTCGTCCCAAAAGTAGTGTTATCTATCCTTGAAAACTTGTTCTTTTGTTGGGACACATCCCTTTAAAATGAAATTCCCGCGTGGATAATTTGCATAGTCGGGCAACCACGGGGTACTTGAGTCACCACGAAAAGTCACCATATTAAGTGTCTCGAGAGGAAACTTTTCATTTACCTCCTTTGGGTCGAGCACATTTTCATACGGATTTTCTAATCGGGAAAGATGATCGGCCGCGAGATTCTCGGCTCCTTTTGTGTCAATTACTTTGAATGTGAACTCTTGAAGGAGGAGAACCCACCGGAGCAATCTCGCCTTGGAATCTTTTTTAGCAAAGAGATATTTTAGGGCGGAGTGATCCGTATACACTATGCTCTTGTTCAAGATGAGGTAAGACCGGAATTTTTCGAAGGCATACACCACGGCTAACATTTCTTTCTCCGTCGTGGTGTAATAAACCGTACATTGCAACAGACACATAAGTCAACACTAATGGTTTGACTAACCTGCTCAAGTCACGGTTGTCACAACTGCACCTATGGCAAAGTCGCTTGCATCGCACATAAGCTCAAAGGGTAGATCCCAGTCTGGGGCAATCAAGATTGGAGCTTTGGTAAGTTTTTTCTTTAACGTTTGAAAAGCTTGAATACATTCATCAGAGAAAATAAACGTAGTATTTTTCTCAAGGAGATGAGTCATCGGTCGGGAAATTTTGGAAAAATCCTTGATGAACCGTCGGTAGAAACCGGCATGACTAAGAAAACTCCGAACACCCTTAGCAATTACATCGATTTTGGCTTTATCAACCTCAATCCCTTTTTCGGAAATCTTATGGGCAAGGATAATGTCTTCCTTAATCATAAAATGACTTTTTTCCCAATTTAGACAAAGATTGGTGTCTTCACACCTTTGAAGCGTCTTGTCTACATGAGAGAGGCAATTTTCGAATGAATTCCCAAAGACCGAAAAGTCGTCCATGAAGACTTCCATCGTTTTTTCGATCATATCATGAAAGATAGCCATCATATACCTTTGGAACGTGCCCGGTGCATTGCATAAGCCAAAAGGCATGTGACGTTAAGCGAACGTTCCGTAAGGACACGTGAATGTTGTCTTTTCTTGATTATGAGGGTCGATGCGAATTTGAAAGTAACCCGAGAAACCATCGAGAAAACAATAGTACTCGTTTCCCGCTAATCTCTCGAGCATTTAATCCATAAACGGTAGTGGAAAGTGGTCTTTACAGGTGGCTTCATTTAACTTTCAGTAGTCAATGCATACACGCCAACCCGTAACCAATCGAGTCAGGATCAACTCATTTTCATCATTTTCAACAACGGTAAAGCCACCTTTTTTCGGTACGTAACGTACGGGACTTACCCAAGGACTATCCGAGATCAGGTAAATTAATCCGGCGTCAAGAAGTTTTTCAACCTACTTTTTGATGACATCGTGGATCTTTGGATTCACCCGTCTTTGGTGTTGAACCGCCGGTTTGTAGTCCTCTTCAATAAGAATCTTGTGAGTACAAAATTCCGGGTTAATACCCTTGATGTAGGGGAGTTTCCAAGCGATGGCTCGCTTGTGTGACTTTAAAACCTTTATGAGACGGGCTTTTTCCTCGATACTCAAGTCTTTAGCAATTATGACGGGCAACTTGTTGTCACCTTCCAAAAATGTGTATTCGAGATGAGGAGGTAAGTCCTTGAGTTCGACTTCGGGAGGTTCATCAATTGAAGATTTATCAGTTTTAGCTTCACAAACTTTAAGTTCTTTTTGAATTTCATGCAAATAGTTTCCTTGAGTGGGAGGGGGTAATGATGGATCGTCATTGAGAAATGATTCAAGAAGAAGAATATCCCCCTCTGGGTCATAGCAAAAGTCATCAACTTCTGGTGAAGTTGGATCATCTTCAAGAGCGAGGAAAGCATCGACTTCTTCGATAAGAAAATCATTATCCCCGAAGGGAGTGAGAGTCGGAGAAGAGGTAGAAACGATCGGGTCATAGTAAGGAGTGGGATTGCTACTTACGATCGCATCGGAGAAACTGAGAACTTCTTGAGAATACTCCTCACAGGCCATTTCAATAACGTCGATTCGGTTTGCCGTCATATCATCGTAATTAGAGGAATATCTCGAAGTTTGATCGAGATTGAATGTTACAGCTTCTTTTCCGACACGGATAGTTAATTCTCCTTTGTACACATTAATTAAAGCACATCCGGTCTTTAAAAAGGATCCCCCGAGAATTAGAGGAACTCGGGGATCGGCATTAAAGTTTACGACTACAAAGTCGGCCGGGAATTTGAACTTTCTTACTTTTAGGTAGACATCTTCGGCGATACCGGTCAGTTGGGTAATCGAACGATCTGCAAGTTCAAAAGTCATACAAGTAGGAGTGAGCTCTAGAAGAGAAAGCTTTTTCCACACGGATAATGGCATGAGATTTATGCTAGCGCCAAGATCGGCCAAGGCTAAGCACTCATCCATTCCGAGAAAATCACACGGTATTAGAAATTTGCCAGGGTCTCCAAGTTTTTTGGGTAACTTGTTGAGGATAACCGCCGAACAATCCTCATTCAAAGGAGTTCTAGCCATTTCACTTAATTTTTCTTTGTTTCTAATTAATGCTTTAAGAGTCGAGGCAAATTTTGGCATAAGAATCAAAGAATCTGCGAAGCTAATTTCGAAACTCATATCTTGAAAGATTTTGTAGAATTTCTCAATTTGGTGGTTAGTTTTTTCACGAAGTCTTTCATCATTACGTGTCGAAGGATATGGAATTGACGATTTCAAGTTAGGCATCGGAGCACGAATGGGAGTAATAACGGGCTCAGAATTTGGCACTTGAGGTTGAACTTGGACAACCAGAGGTTGGACGTCTTTGGTACTTCCGTTATTAGTAGGAGGCACCGTGTCCTTTGTCACCTCGGTTTCACGTTCCACTACTTTAGGAGGAGAAGAAGAAGTAGTAGGAATCGTGGGTCCTTGATAAGCAACACCGCTTCGGGTGGTAATACCCTTCAAATCTACCTTCGGGTTAGTAATGGTATTACTAGGGAGTGTCCCTGAACCTGAAGTAGAAGCGGTATTGGAATTCACGAATTTGGAAAGCATGTCCGTTAAATTGGTCATTTGATTTTGCAAGTTTTGGTTTTGGTCTTGCATGTTTCTCATAACCGCATCATTAGCCTTGACGTAGCTTTCAAAATCGGTCTTTGTCACACCTTGTGTTTGTGGAGTCGGAGCTTGGTAAGGTGGAGCTTGGTGAACCGAGGGTTGATTAATCGGAGGTCGATAAATTTGGCTTTGGTTGTAATTAGTCCCCCGGTTTTGGTTGTAACGGTTTTGATTGTTTCCTTGGTTTTAAACGGGAGGAAAACCGGGAGGTCAAATTTAATTAGCAATCGGGGCTCGGTAACCGGTATTTCCATGATTAAAATTATCTGCGGCGGCTTGGGAGACGTACTCTTGAATATTGTCACGATAAACGTTGCCATCGGTGGCGGGACAATTTCGGTAAGAATGAGTACCACCACAAGTAACACAACTTTCCTCGACCGCTTTCACGGGAGCAGGAGCTTGGGGTTGATTTTTCTTATCGAGAAGTAAGGCTTTCACCATGTCTTTAAGTTCGGCAACATCGGGAGAAATTCCGGGGGTAGAACTGCTCGCACTCACTTTTGAAACAACCGGTTTGTTACGTGAATTACGAACTTTGGATTTGCTCTCAATGATTCTTAGGCAATCACGGGGCATTTTATCCAAAAAGTTACCACCCGCGGCGTAATTCAACGAATCTTGATCATTAGAGTTCAAAGCATTATAGAAAGTATCGAGTTGACGTAATTCCGAAAATCCATGATGTGGGCATGCTCGAAGAAGATCATTGAATCGGTCCCATGCCTCGTAGAAAGTTTTATCAAATCTTTGTTGAAATCTCGTGATTTCATTTCAAAGATTTGTTGTTTTGGAAGGAGGGAAGAATTTGTTGATGAATTTCGAAACAAGATTATCCCATATGAGAATCGATCGATGGGGTTCTTTTTCAAGCCAAATCCGGGTTGCACCCTCGAGGGAAAATGGGAAAAGAATAAGCTTTACCGACGTACTCGGGACGTTCGAGAACTTCATCGTAGAAGTGATCTTGTTGAAATAACGGATGTGAGCATGAGGGTCTTCTTTGTCATGTCCGAAAAATTGTTTGTTTTGAACGAGGGTAAGCAAACCGTGCTTAAGCTCAAAGTTGTCCGCGGTGATCTCGGGCACAACGATGGCATCCTCGTAACCCACGGTGGGTGCTTCGAGCAATTGAGCCATAGTACGAGTATCGTCCATCGTAACTACGGGAGGAGCTTGATTTTCAATTGGTTCCACAAGATTAAATGGTTCAACAAAAGTCGGGTTGACTTGTTGTTGTTGACGGTTAGAATTATGAGATTGAGAACGAGTGCGCATGCACTAAAATTTAAAAAGAAAATTTATACTAATTTTTTTTTTTTTTATTTTTTTGGTTTTTTCAACAATGTATTCACAATATATTTTAATAACGGACAATGAGATAAGACACTTAAACCTAATAATCAACTCGCTTCTCGGTAACTCTTCAAAGAGAAAAACGCACAAAGGAGCGGAGGAGTAGGAAAGCGCGAAGCTATTAAAAACCTTTCTCCTTTAGGGTCGTAGTTCCTTAGGACAACCGCCTTATACCCTTCTCTTATAGTTTGTTTAAGTTTTCGAAGGTGAACGTACCTCGCGAGGGAGCCAAAAAGGTAAGTTTTTGATCTTTGGTTCGGGAACTTATTAATGATAATACTTCAATTGAAAGTATTATATTGATGGTGAATTTTATTTCTTTTTATGGACAATGTTTTTAAATTTTTGATTTTTGATTTTTTTTATATTATATATATACTAATAAAAGAAAAATCTTTTTGTATTTTTTTATAAGAAAATAAGCAAAATAACTTCACTCGGAAGGATCTTCAAACACAAATTGTCAAACGGCTCAACAATCGTAAGCAATCCTCCCCGGCAGCGGCGCCAAAAATTGATTGTTAAAGATTCAACCCTTAATATAATAAATATAATAAATATATAAATATATAACAAGGATAAGAATCAAAAAAATCTCTCAATGTAGTAATCCGGAAGTATGATTCCCGGGTCGTTAATGCAAACACTTAAAAACAATTAAGAGAAAACAAATTTTAACTAAAAACGTTAACGGGAATTTAATAAATCGCGACAAATAAGCAAGTACACTAAAATTAAACCCTAAATGATTTTCTAAACTTTTCCTAATCCTAATTAACTAGATAATAAGTAAAAGCTAAGGAAATACTAAAACGAGGGTGTTTAAAGCTTAAAAACAAGGAAAACGAGAACGGGAATGAAATCCCATTCTTTAAAAAAATGAACTTTCAAAATATTAATCCTACGAAAGTAAATTTGAAACCTAAGCCTAGAATATGATAAAAGAAAATTTTAAAAAAAAAGAAAATTATTTTTTTGATTATTTTTCTATTTTTTATGATTTTTTTAAAGTTTTTAACAAAGAAAAATGATTAAAAATAGTAAATGAACTTCTAAAAATCTAGAAAAATTACCCAAAGTGTAAAATTATGAGACTGATTTTATAAAAATTATAACTAAAAGTAAGATGAAACAATAAGCCCTAAATTCTAAGAAATAAGCTACGGCTTTTTAAAATGAAAAGGAAAACTAAATGTGTATAAAAGAAAAATAGTGGGAGACTTGTTTGAAAAAGACCCAAGGGCGCGATGGACAGTGTGTGTGTTTGTGGGACTTGTGTGTGTAAAGCAAGAGAACACGGGTTCGAATCCTGCCTCTTGCTTTTTGCTATTTTTTTTTTATTTTCAAAACTTACAAAAACAAAGTTATAAAACAGATGTAAAGAAGCAAAATTAGTAAAAGAAACTTTTCCTAAAAACTAATGAATAAGCTAGAAAAATAGCTTTTCTTTTTTACAGATACCCTAAAAAGGACTTATAGCTATTTTTCTTAGAGTAAATTGCATAAATCGTCCTTAAAGTTTGGTCAAATTGCATGTTTCGTCCCAGACGTTTTAAAAGTGCAAGGATCTCCGGTAGGGGAAAACGTTTGGTGCAAGCGTATCGCCCTGTGGGAAACATTTGGGAAACCTTTGGTGCAAGTATCGTCCATACTTGCACCAAGGTCTTCCCACAGGGATGATCCTTGTACTTTCATAATGTTTCGGAAGAAACATGACAATTTGACCAAACTTTTGGGAGATATATGCAATTTAATCTTTTTCTTAACAAACTATCTCAAAGCTTAATAGGCTGAAATAGATATACTAAACTACTACATAAATCCTAACCTATTAAGCTTTTTAGCACGAAATAAGCAAAAGGGAACAAGCAAATAGCTGAGACATTTGAAAAGCACTTAAGTCTAAAACTGATAATCAAACAGACAGAATAGTACCTTTTGAGCTTATTTTTAATAAGCTAGAGGAACCTTATAAAAAATTAGCTTAGGCTACCTTAAAGCCTAGCCTATAAGCTACTTGAAACAACAAACAAAGAACATTTTGAAATTCAATTAAGCATTAAAAAATCACAATGAAAAAGCTACTTATGTTGTTTTAGATGTTTTTGGTTTTTTCTAGGACAATGACTATATGCTGAATCCTGGACCGAATAAGTACAAACAACTTATTATTACCTAATATGCTAGTTAAGAAGAAACTTAACAAAAACTTATGGCAATAAGCTAAAAATTCTCAAATAAGCATTTTGGTAAAAACCACATACCAAACAGGCCTTAAGGGCAACTTTAAGCTTAATTTTTAATAAGCTAATAGAACCTTGTGGACTTATACCATATACCTACTAATGCTTTATTCAAAGAACTATCTAAAACTGTAAAAAGAAATGAATTTGAAATCTAAATAAGCTATGAAAAGTTTAAATGAAAAAGCTAGTTGCTACTGATTACACAATTTTCTTTTGGATTTTGAAGTTTTTATTAAAATGACAAATTAGTGAATTGCAGGCTAAAAACAGATATTCAAACAAGCTTTCTAATCAAAATTAAGTCCTAACCTATATAATTTGAACCTACAATCTTTTACTTGCATATAAAATCAAGACCTAATAAAATTGATTTACCCTCTGATTTCTAAGATTGAAAAATGCTACTTTGCTCTTTTTGCTGCTGATGCAGTTTGCAAGCAAAGTGGACAAAACTTGAGTCCAATAGAGGCAGACTAAAAACTTGTTTTCTACACATTTAAGACAACAAACTAAGTGTGAAATGAGAAACTAACTCAGCTAAATCCTACTTGAGCTTAAAATGAACTAGAATTTAAACTTATGCTAACAGATTTATATAAACAACTAGCAATCTTATGAAAACTTGTTTTGAACCTTTAAAACAATAAAATCTTAATCTTATAAACTTGCATATGAGATGTGAAGTGAATCCAAAAGACCAAAAGGACTCAAGCAGTACTAACTTGAGTTAGTACTGCTTGACCCAAACACTCCCTTAAAATTTTCAAATCCATATTTCAGCTTATAAAACTGAGAATCAATGGACAAAATTCAAATACCAGATATCAGAAAGCTTTTAACCAACCTAATGAACATATTTAAGCAATCAAATAAGCCAGAATTATAAGCTACTATATTATGCTAATATTTTTGGATTTTATGACAGATTTATAGAAAAATGATAAGCAACTATGAATTATGCTAACAAATGATATAACTAACATATAACAACTAAAATAAGCAGAGATAAGCTAGATTTAACAAAAATAAGTTACTACAAACAGATTAAGCTAAGTATGTAGTTTATAACTGTGATTATGAAAAGACAAATAAGAAATAACAAAGGAAAAGAAGATGGTACCTTATACCTCAGCTAAACAGAGGTGAGTGCTCTTAATAGAGCTTATCCAAATAGCTTAAGCTTATAGCTTAAGCTTATAGCTTAAGCTTATAGCTTATAGCTTAAGCTTATAGCTTAAGCTTAATTCCAATGCCTAGTCTAATCCTAAAGCTTGACCCACAAGCACTAATACCTACTTGAATTCTATAAGCATCCATCCAATTCCATTTAGAATTCAAGTATTTGATGAGCTTTTAGTAGCTTAAGAGTAGTATGAGGCGTATGTAAAAGTATATAAGAGCTTTTGAATTATAAGAGCAAAAATAGTGAAAACAGATTTTGCAAATTAAACTAAGATTTCATTGATAAAAAAAGCTGTTGACTTTTGGATGCTTGAATGAAGAAGGATTTGATTGGGTATTCTAAATCTACGGGCAATTATGAAAATTTAAACTAAGGTAATGGGATAACTAAAAAAAGCTACGGGAAAAACAAGCAAGGGCACGAAATTTATACTTAAAACTACGAGAAAGTATAAAAAAGGCAATGGATGACTTAAAATTCTACGGGAAGCATAAATAAGGCATAAAAGGAAATCCTAAGTCTACGGGAACATAAAATTAAAGGCAATTAAAGTTAAAACGCAAAAACGAGAACGGGACTTTAAAACCGAGCTTTAAAAACCTAAATCTTACAAAATTAACCCTACGTATGCAAATTTATTTTTCCTAGGTCCAACATGATAAAAGAAAATTTTAAAAAAAAGAATTATATTTTTTATTTAATTTTTTATGAATTAAAAAATGATTTATAAAAAAAATTAATTAAAAATAGTAAATAAAATGGGAAAATTATGAAAAATTCATGAAAGTACTTCAATATATGTAAAATGCAGGAAAAATAAGATTTTTGAAAAAGTGCTTATAAATAAGCTGAAAATAAGCTTAACAATGTTGGTGGTCTTATTGGGCTAAATGACTATAAAAGATAAATAGGGAGAACTAGTAAACGAGAAAGTCCCTAGGGCAGATGGTATGTGTGTGTGGTGTTAAGGCTTTGGAAAGGGGGGAGGTCATGGGTTTGAATCCCATGGCCACCCTTTTTGTAAACTATTTTTTTTGAAATCTTTTTGCATAAATTGAAAGAATGCATGAAAATAAGCAATTTTATAAACTATGACTTTTTATGAAACATTATGAATAAGCTGGAAAAAGCAAATGAAAAAGACAGAATGCTTAAAAAGACTTAAGTAAACTAAGGCTATATTTTTTTAAACTTTAAAAGACTTATAAGCAAAATAAAAGGGAAATTAAGCAAAAACAAATAAAGGCAACATAAAATAAGCATCTAGGAACAAAATTCAACAAGGAAAACAAGCTGAATAAGCCAGAAATTAGCTTAAAGGTTTGGTAGTACTAACTTTAAAGTTAGTACTGCTATTTTTAACTTAAAACTGCTAGGCTACTTTTTAAATTGAATAAGCAATGAAAAAGGGGAATAAGCAAAGAACATATAACATTCTATAACTAATAAGCTAATATGGACAGAAATAAGCAAATAAGACAGAATGAAAAGCAAAAATAAGCAAATAAACATTAAGGCAAAAAAAAGAATACAAAACAGCAAAATGGGCACTTATGGGCTTAAAAGTAAGCAACTTGATGGATCCTTAAGGCCTAAGGGCTTATACTATCTTAAAGCCTGGCTTATAAGCTACAAAAAGAAACAAAGAAAATGGAGTTTGAAAATAAGCTAAACTAAGAAAAAGGCAAGAGAAAAAGGCTGAATCACTCAGCTCCTACTGAGTGATGTATTTCTACTTGAAAAATGGGATAATGCAAACCTAAAACTGAGCTAGTAAAAGACCTTGAAAACTTAAAATAAGTTAAAACAGATGAATAAGGACTCCTAATGAGCTTGTAAACTAAAAATCATGGCTTACAACTAATGGGGGCTTACTTATTTAAACTGCTGAACTTATGACCATTTAAAGACTTAAAAGGATTAATGACAGATATAGACTAATGTGCAAAACACCAATAGGAAATTAAATCTCTTATTCTACTACATTAGGGTACTTAAAGAAACATGAACAACACTTTAAAAGATTTATTAAAATAAAACAACTTAAGTAAATATAAGAATCACAGACTTGGACACCTTTTAGAAAACAACTCAAAACTTAATTTTAACTTTTAAAAACTTTGAAAACTTGCTTAATTAACTTAAAATTGACTGTTGAAACTGGCCTAATGACCCAAAGTCAGAAACGTACTCATTTGACCCATTTTGGGACTTGACCCAAACACCCCTTTAAAAGGGTTTTAAGCATTTTAAAACTATAAAAACTGTTTTTTGCCAAAACTTTTTGAATACGAGATTAATATCAAGACAAATGAGCATAACCAAACATGTTTCAACAAGATTAAAGAAACCAAATAAGCTAGAACTTAGAAACAGTTTCAAGGGAATTTTAAGGACAATTTTTGCATAAACTTAAATTTTCATTAAAACAATAAACGTTTACAAGAATTAA
This sequence comes from Tanacetum coccineum, assembly GCA_026074375.1. NCBI lineage: Eukaryota > Viridiplantae > Streptophyta > Magnoliopsida > Asterales > Asteraceae > Tanacetum > Tanacetum coccineum. Next base: position 17,585 of record BQNB010052808.1, on the reverse strand, counting down.
AGAAAATGACATAATTTTTACATAAAACATTAGAATTAAACTAATCTAAAAATTACACTACTCCTACATCCTCCATCCTACTTTTGTCTTCTTTCCATTATATAGGCTGAGGAGTGTCTTCTAATTGTGTTTGTTGTGTGTTTTTTTTGGTGAGAGGAATCAAAGCATCCATCTAAACCCTTGATATTTCTTGGTCCCCAATCCGGTTAATCCACAACCTTGATTCGCCTTGACCAATTAAAATCCCTAGGATTGCCAACGTGTGTTTGGACTGTTGTAGGTGGGGTGAGTAGGAAGGTGACTTATTTTAGAGTGGAGTTGGTTTTTTGTCTGGTTGCTACAGTGACAAAACATACGCATAGTGTGTGAGGGGATGTACAGTGTAATTTGGCGGGTAAATAGGTTTTGATATCAATGGGTTAAAGTTTGGTGAGATGGCAAAACTGGTCCCTCAACCTATATAAGTTTATTGCATTATTTGTCCTTTCATTGTTCATCGTAGGTCCTTGAGGTTAGTTTGGTTTTGCACCGTTAGTCATTTTGGACTAACATTGTTAGTCCTTGAGGACTAACGGTGTTAAGGGTTAAAAGGGTTTTGGGTGAAATGATCATTAAGTGGTATGTGGGTTGGGCCAGTATAATGTATTTGGGCCGTTTGGTTTTTAACTAAAGAAAGGAATGGGCTTTTGTATTTGGATTTGGGCTAAGGGTTTAATAAAGGTTTTATTTAGATATAGTGGGCTGATCTGGGCCCACTAGGTGGGTACGGGTGGGCCCACTTTTGGAAATTTAGGTTTTTGGGTTCGGTTTTCGATGCCCTTTCTAAAGCCGTATCTCGGGGTTGACTTTGACTTCGTCTTGACTTCATTAAATGCACAGACGTTGTCGAGTCAATCCGGAAATGTCCGTTTTAGCTCCGTTTTCAATCCTTTTGAACCTTTGGCCTCGGTTTTTTGTGCTCTTTTCAAATCTGTGCTCGGTTTTGTCTGGTTTGGCTTCGTTTTTCGTCCTTTAGTGAATATCCGGTACGTTCACAGTACAAACATAAAAACAAGCATATTTATGGCATTTTATGTGCGTTTAGGGTCGTTTTATTAGGTAAAAGGTATGTGTAACTACACACATACCATAGATACCATTACCCTATAATAACTAACTACGTTGTAGTTTCATTACCTTGTATACTATTTAGGAAGTCACAAATGGTCTAGGGTTTGAATGATTTTTAACCATTCTTTAATCTTTTCCCGCGATAAAATATAAAATCTTTATATTTGAAAACACGTTGAATCGTCAATTTTTAAAAGGTAACACTATTTATACAATAGATGTATAGAAAATATGTGATACCCTAATAAATAACTTAATTGAGTAAAGTTTTTATTAAAATCTATGATACGAAGATGTATGCATGCTTCTTCGTACATATTTGTCACGACAAATATCATACCCTTTTTAAATAAGTTATTGCCATTCAATTAGTAAAAACACTTGTAGATGCTTTTTACTATGCGTGAGATGTATGTAGATCGTAATCCCAAGGTGATTATACATGTTTTTGTGAGACGTTAGTGTTACATAATCATAGTTTTTGATTGGACGACTTAATCGGTTATTGGTAAGACCTTAAACTCATGGCATAGATGGGATAAACATGCTTACTCGTATATTATTGTAATAAAGTAAGTCCCATATGGTTTAGGAATGGTACCGGCTGCAATTATTGATCTTTAATTACATTTTGAATACACCATCACTAGCAGATCAACTGATTTGGTGGTGGTATGTCAAGTAGGGTCCTAGCATTTAGAAAATTAATTGTTTATTTGATTAAACATAGGTAGTTAATTTTATTCAAGGAGTATTATCGAAAATACTAATTCTTGAACTTTAACTATGTTTTGTAGATGGAACAACCTGTTCAAAACATAAACTATTCGGCTTTCAGGTCGATGTTTGAAAGAGAAAAACTTTCTGAAAATAATTTCAATGACTGGTTTCGTCAACTTAAGTTACTCTTGAGAGTTGAAAAGAAAATCTTTGTCATTGAATAGCCTTTACCCGCAGCTCCTGCTGCTGATTCTGATGCACAAGTGTTGTCTCAATGGAATGCAATTTATGATGCATATAATGAGGTTGCTTGTCTTATACTCTGTAGTATGACTCCTAAGCTTCATAAACAATTTGAAAACTCCTCACCATATGACATGATAAAAGAGCTTAAAGCTATGTTTGAAAAACAAGCTAGAGTGGAGAGGTTTGACCTAATCTAAACATTCCACGCTTGCAAACAAGAGGAGGGTAAACTAGTTGCTGCATATGTCATACAGATGAAAGGATATGTAGATCAACTGGAACGTCTTGGCTATATGCTACCACAAGATCTTATAGTTGGTCTTATCTTAAATGGACTTACTAAAGATTTTGCGAGAAATTACAATATGCATAACACAGGAAAGACAATTGGGGAACTACATGCTATGCTCGTTGAGTATGAAAAAGGTTTACCAAAGAAGGCTGAAACATCACAAGTAATGATGATTAAAGGTGGTAAAATCCAAAAATCCAAAAAGAAATCCCTTAAAGCTAAAGGCAAGGGTAAAGCTAATGGAAATGATAAACAAGTTTATATCCCTAAGCCTAAAAATCCTAAACCTTCTGCTAAAGAGCACCCAACTAAGAATGACACCTGCCACCACTGCAAGGAGATGGGTCATTAGAAGAGGAACTGTCCTGTGTATCTTGCTGAGTTGTTGAAGAAAAAGAAGCAAGTTGGCTCTGCAAGTTCTTCAAGTATCTTCATAATAGAATTATTTGCTTTCCCTAATAAATCCTGGGTGTATGACACTGGTTGTGGTACTCACGTTTGTATTACAAAACAGGGGTTTAGAGAAGCAAGGAAGCTGAAACAAGGAGCACTCTATTTGTACATGGGCAATGGTGTCCATGCACAAGTAGAAGCTATTGGAAGTTATGACTTAGTTTTTCTTAATGGCCTTGTGATTTGTTTGGACAATTGTCATTATGGACCTTCTATAACTAGAGGTGTTGTTTCAGTTCACCGTTTGGTAGAAAATGGATTCGTCGAGTGTTTTACGGATTTTGGAACTTTAGTTTCTAAGAACAATGTTCATAATTTTAATGATATTCCCAGTAATGGTATTTATGAAATTGATATGCATGATCGTTTACCAAATGTTAATTCCATTTATAATATTAGCACTAAAAGAGCCAAACATAATTTGGACTCAACTTATCTATGGCACTGTCATCTTGCTCATATAAGTAAGAAACATATTGAAAAGCTGCAACAAGAAGGGCTTTTAAAATCAACAGATGATGAGTCATTTGATCAATGTGTATCTTGTTTATCGGGTAAGATGACAATGAAATCATTTCCACATCATCCTGAAAGGAAGATAAGGTGCTAGCTACTTCATTACATTCATGGATGATTATAGCCGTTATGGTTATGTTTATCTTCTTAAAGATAAACATGAGGTCTTTGAAACATTCAAGGTGTTTAAGAATGAAGTAGAAAATCAACTCGGGAAGACAATCAAGGCTCTTTGATCAGATCAAGGAGGCGAATACATAAGCCAAGAGTTTAAAGATTATCTTAAAGCTTGTGGAATTGTCCAACAGCTTACTCCTCCATACACGCCACAACACAATGGCGTGTCTGAAAGGACAAATCGTACTTTGTTAGACATGGTTCGATCCATGATGAATCTTATAACTCTGCCGTTATCCTTTTAGGATTATGCTCTAGAGTCTGCAACACGCATTATCAATATGGTTCCAATCAAGAAGTTTGATAAGACTCCATATGAATTATGGTATGGAAAAGTTCTAAACTTGTCTTACTTAAAGGTCTGGGGTTGTGAGGCACTTGTGAAGCGGGATATGCCTGACAAACTCTAACAAAGATCTGTTAAGTGTATCTTCATGGGATACCCAAAGGAAATGATGGGTTACTATTTTTACTTCCCACTTAAAAACAAAATAGTTGTTGCGAGGTATGCTGAGTTCTTTGAGAAAAATCTCATAACTCAACAAGTCAATAGGAGGGTCATAGATCTTGAAGAAATTTAAGATGAAGATACATCACCTTTTGAAGTCACTAGCAAAATTCCTATGAAGGTTGAAGGTTTTGAACCACCTCAAGAGGAAGTGATTCCGATTCGTAGGTCTGAAAGGACACATCGAGCTCTAGATCATTTATGTCTAAATGTAGAAGTGGAGGAGCATTGTCTAGGGGATCTTAATGAACCCACTATCTATAAAGATGCTATGTTAGATTCAGAATCTAATAAGCGGATCGATGCTATGAATGCGGAAATACAATCCATGATAGACAATATGGTATGGGTCTTGGTCGATCTTCCTCCTGGTTGTAAGACTGTTGGGAGTAAGTGGATTTTTAAGAAAAAGACTGACATGGATGGTATTGTACACACCTATAAAGCTCGTCTTGTAGCAAAGGGTTATAGTCAACTCTACGGGGTTGATTATAAAGAAACATTCTCACCTTTCGCTGAAATTAGAGCTATTAGGATTCTCATATCTATAGCGGCATACTATGACTATGAGATATGGCAAATAGATGTCAAAACTGCCTTCTTAAATGGTTATCTTGATGAAGAAATTTATATGGTACAACCTAAAGGTTTTGTTGATCCTAATCATCCTAGAAAAGTATGCAAGCTTCAAAGATCCATTTATGGTCTTAAGCAAGCATCAAAAAGCTAGAATAAAAGATTTGATGAGGAAATCAAAAGGTTTGGATTTACTTAAAATCTTGATGAGCCATGTGTATATCAAAAGGCTAGTGGGAGTAATGTTACAAAACTCCTCCTCTTATTATGTTAAATGACAATAATCAACATGGGAAATCACATTCCAAGTTTACAAAGTGTAAAAGATTATCTTGGAAGAGTGTTTTTGCTATTAAAAGTTAAGGGAAGCAGCCATTTATTCTTGAACCAAAATCTACAAATCTACAGAGATATGTCAAAGAGATGATTGGACTTGTCAAAATGCTTACATGGATATAGAACTAAAACAATACAAAATTGTTAATTCCAAACGTGGTCATATCCTCCATGCAAGAAGACTTGACTTGAAACAAAACACAAGGTGCTCAACACCGGATAAAGAGGTGAAGCGATGCAAAATGATACCTTAAGCTTCGGGCTGTTAGGTTCCATTATGTATGTTATGAGATGACACTAGACCTGATATTGCATTCCGCGAAAATATAACAAGCCGTTCAACAAATCCTGGTAAACTCACTGGACTGCTGTGAAAAAGTATCTTAAGTTTAAGAATACAAAAGATTATGGTTCTTGTTTATGGAGGAAATCTGAAGCATGAACTTCGAGTTGATTGCTATTGCGATGCTGGGATTTGAGACCGATAGAGATGATATAAAATCTCAGACATGATATGTCTTCATTTTGAATGGAGGCGTAGTAGACTGGAAAAGCTCCAAGCAAAGTACTACTGCAATGTCTGCTACAGAAGCTGAATACATAGCTGCTTCAGAAGCTGCGATGGAAGCTGTTTGGATTAGGAAGTTTATTTCAGGTCTTGGTATAGTACCAAAAATAAACGAGCCTATTAGAATGTTTTGCGATAATTCAGCTACACTTCATTTCGCTAATGAACCAGGAGTTCAGAAAGGCGTCAGACACTACCATAGGAGATATCATTATGTTTCGCGAAGTATTTGCAACTAGCGAAATAAAGATTCCTTAAAGGTTCACATGGATGACAATCTGCTAGATTTCCTTTTACGAAGGCTTTGATCTAAAGAAAGCTTACTCACATTTAGGAGCAATTAGGACTTCCTTTAGCTAGTAGTTTCATTAGATCTGTGTTTTTTTTAGTGGGTGTGGGATAAGAGGATGTTTAAACGGTTTATTTTGATAAATAATACTTGGCTATATTATTATTTTTTGATCTTAAAATTAGTTCCCTAATATTTGCATTTAAATCCGTCGAAATATAATAGTTAATTATTCTAAAGATAACCCGTTTTCGATTAACAATATGGAATATTGTGTAAATTAGAACAATTCTGAGTGATTGGGATGATATTGATTTAGATAAGCGAGCGAGGATGTGTCCAAACGGCGCAGGACCACATGATTTCATAAATGAATATTGTATTTCCCCACAACAAGAAGTACTACTTAGAATGATCGTCGTCATTAAAAGTAAGAGTCTTTTGAGGAGTGATTTTATTATACAAAATCCCGTAGACTTGAGATGCAAGTAGTCCTTACATATGTGGATTTTAAAAATCCTTCTTGATCTAGTCAATTATCCAGAAAAAAATGGATAACTAATAAGGGCTATTTCAGAAGTGATTTTAAAACATGATGACTTGACACTTGTAGTCAATATAGAATTTGTTCCTTCAAAAGTTGAAGAATGATGCCACTGGGTCCCTCATAGAATTAATCAGATTTGTATATGGCCGTACCCGAAAACTCATGTAGATATGACTCATTGATTTTTGGTAATCTTGATTAGTTACATATATGAGAAATAGAATCGTTAAATAATGGAATGACCTTGATCCATATCCATTTTTAACACGGTATCGGAAACAAAGGGATTGTAAATTCATAAATCATTTATCTGTGTCTTTATGAAACCACACTCGGATATTTCTGGGAGCATTGGCGTGTTTCTAGACGCTTACCAATGTTATTATATAATTTATACATGTCCAAATGGGAGTTGTTGGATTATGAACAAATATAAATTATATATGTCCAGAAATTCATTCGAGCCTAAGGGGACGCACACGTTAATATGTAGAACAACGTATTTAATATATTAATGCAATATATTAATTAGTATTTAACAAACGATCGTTAAATGTTTAACGAGAATTAAATATTGGTCGTTAAAATTTAAAAGGGCTAATATGTAAAAACAGAATAGAGGAAGGGTGCGGTTTGGCCCCTTGTTTCCTTATGCTGGTCTGAATAACCCACATCCCTTATGGAGTGACTTGCTTGCTTGCTCTCCATGTTGTAAGGTGTATATGAGGAGGTCTTAGGGTCCTTGAGAGCTCATAACTTGAAACCTAAAAACCCTAAATCTCTCTTTTGTTCTTCTCTTTGTTCGACCGGTTCCAAAACCCATCAAAGGGTTTTGGTTTTTCTCCCCTCCTTGTTGTACAATTGAACAAACAACCTTTTAGGGTTTTTGTTGTGATTAAACTAAGAAGAAGGTGTTTCGTGTGTTGATAGATTCAAAGACAAAGTGATCATTTGGTTAAAACACTACTAGTACTAGCATACACATTGTTTGTTAAGAACGTATTGTGTGTGAATACTTAGAGGGATTATCTTTTTGATCCTTGGTAGTTTCGTGTGGTGTTATACACACGCGTATATTGAAGATGGTGGTTATTGTTAATTGCTAAAAGGTACACATCTTCAATCCTTTGTTAATTATAAAGTTCTATACGTGTTTTGATCTTTCTGCTGCGTACTCGTGATATGTTACCCAACAGAAACATTCTCGAACCAAACACATCGAAATTCGTCACCACTTTCATCGTGATAATGTCCCGAAAGGACATATCTCAATCGAAAAAGTGCCGTCCGTCGACAACATCGCCGACATTCTTACAAAACCCCTTAAACGTGAATCGTTTAACTATCTATGTCTTAGTTTAGGAATGATGGAACACATTCCATAAACTGTATTAGTCCGCTTCTCTTTCATCAGTCTCAGTTCTAGTTCGCATTCCATTTCGCGTCGTGACAATTCAACTACTTCATTCGAAGCTAGTTAGAGATTTTTGATTTGCGAAATGAAAATTAAAACGTCATTCCTCTTTGTAAAATTTTTGTCAAAACTAACTCTAAAATCCCTCACTGAGGGCGATCTCCATATCCCAGGCGGCCCCAAATCATTTTTGGGCGGCCCCCTTATCGATATGGGACCGCCAACAGCAGACACCATATTTCACACTTAGTTAAAAAAATTTGAAACACAAAACCAAACACACCTCCTCTCTGCTATAGTGACAAAAATGAACAAAACAACCCAAAAACTCAAAATCAACCATTAAAACTTAAATTGAAGATAAATTCAACACCTACAATCATTCCTAACATCATTAATTGTAAGTCATTTCATCTAATTTATTTCAATTTAATTCTAGGGTTCATGATGAACACAAAAACTAAAATTAAGGATTTTCTGTTTTTATTTCAATTTTGTACAATTAGGTCTACTAGGTTACAATGTATAACTAATATGCTTCCCGTAGACATAGGATTTGCATATGTTAGTGAGTTTGTCAAAAAATTAATTTCGAACCAAAACCCCAATTTTATTTTCAAATCACTCACGTTAGGAACCAAATAAAATTGTTGTTATGCATTGTTAATAAAACCCAAAAATGTTTTTAAGCACATGCATAATGATCTCATGAACAAAAGTTAAGATACATAATTCATATGTATTTTTCGACATGTTTGGATGAGCAAAATCAAATTGAGGAGCGTTTGGATTAACTCTTAAGATTTTATTTTTAGGTCGAGTTAATCGTTACTCCACATTTGTCACATCTAGGCACACACTAGGCACGAACTCAAAATAACAACACAAGTGTAAGAAATTAAAATATGATTTTGATTGTTTTATTTTAGGTAACAATGCCTTGAATTACCAGACTAGATCATCAAAAGACCCGAAACTACATTCCACTCATATCAAATGAATTTAATCAACCCTTATGAAACACAATTCCAAGTTTGAATCAATTTATTTTGATTGTTTGTTGAACATAAACGAACAGATTGTTCCTCGTTTTGTTCTCGAGTTCTATAGTCAACTAACTTTTGATTATAACTCCACGGGTCATTTTGTAGTCAACTTTGTTATACAAAGTAAGTCATTCTCTCTTACTCTCGAGGAATTTGGTCAAATCTTATGAATACCGTTCAAAGGTCAAGTGTCACACACCGACATGTGGTCACTCGACTACTTGTCAATAAGTGTTCCGAGTAAAGGTCGTTATAAAACCAATCCTCCTTCTCCAAATGTCATCAAGTCCTTTATTCAAATTCCTCGACAAGGTCAAGTCACTCGTACTAAAAACAAGAAAACCATTGTCGTTGATAAAAATGAAATCCTAACTCGTGAAATTCAACCTCATATGAAACCATGGGTTGATATCATTCGTGAAAACGCCATTTGTTTAGGAGGTCATAAGGATGATGTCTTCGCGTGTCTTTGTCATATGCTTTATTGCATTGAAACCTCCACTCGATACAATCTAGCATTTTTCATTCTCAAAAGAATGGAAAAGACTCGAAACAACCTAAGGAACTCTTACCTTATGAAATGCTTTTGACTAGATTGTTCAAACATGTTGTGTCCGTCTCTCCTGAGTTAGCTATTGATCACTACTTCTCACATGATCGAGTCATGCATCCCCTCACTCCTCATTATGAGTGAAAGACGTGATCAGATCATGGCAAGAAAAGACCTCATGAATCGAATTCTAGCTCCTCCTTTACTACTTTAAATCATCCATCCTTATCTCATCCGTTGGATGACACCCTTGATGCAAATGATGAAGAATCATTTCATTCCAACTCTTCCTCTCCTTCTTAAAACGTCTCTTCCTCGTCCAATGTTGTCCTTAGAGTCCGTCAAAACCCTCCTCATGAAAGTCATAACTTGAACACCTATCACTCCGAAACTATAAATCTTCAAACTCAACAACGAGATGCTCACCGGGAAGGATTAAGGTCAATTGGACAAGCTCTTAAGAACATGATAAGTGGTAAATGGAAGTGAACAAGTTGGCATATCTATTAGAGATTATTATTATTATTATCTATTACATTGTGCTTTTAATAATTTTATTAGGACTAGGAATGGCAAATGACAATTACATTTGATTTGGATGATTATCTCCATTTTATCATCCTATCAACACTTTATGTTAGTAAATTTTATGAATGTGACATGCGTACAAAACTACTATTTACTAAATGATTTGTATGCTAGTTTAGGACCATATATTATTGCTTGAATTAGTTGATTCTTGAATTTGGTAGATGCCAAAATCACTAGACTTAAGAAAGGGAAAAACTGGAAAATTTATTTTTCCAAAAAACGACCCCCATAAATACCCGGCGGCCCCCCAATATATTTGGGACCTCCTAATGATATGGGACCGCCGATAGAGGGAACGAAACTTTTGAGTCTATCTTTGACCCTCCTACCTACAGCCTCAAGCTGGCACTTCCTTGTTTAGCTAAACCATCTTTTGCATCTTCTTCTATCCAAACCATGCTTTGCCATTCTATCACATCTTTCCCATTATTTAAATCACCCAACTCTCATACTTCATCACCACCTCCATCTTCTTCATTCTCCTCTCCTTCATCATCAATGTCTTGCTCAAACACCATTCCAACTTCTCTAGAAAACCAAGAATGTCAGTAAGACAAGTATGGAAACGCAAGACATCCACTCCAAAATCATCACCTTCTACCTAATAAACTCACATCCACTTCCTCTAAGAGTCCATTTTCAATCTCCTTCACCACCATCATACAATCCACTAAGAGATCAAATGATCAACCAACTTCATAACATTTCCACCATCCTTGATTCTCACACTAACCCATCCAATGCTTACATTCATGCACCACCTTCACCACCACTGCAACCAATTCATCCTCCTTCTCATGCTCAAGTTGAATTTCACTCAAGTTTTTGTCATTGTTGTAAGTTTTCTAGACACCAATTCTACTCCTTGAGAAATGAAATCAACTTCATTCACTTTCTTCACACCCGTTTCATACCTTAAACTCGTACCCCTCCAAACCATGTGTCACCAACCTCCTCTTTTTCCTTCTTTAATTAATCATTCTTATATGATTAATCTACCTAAATAATCGACCATCCGTCTTTTAATTATGGCATCTTCTACATTTCAAGAATTCACTAGTGTAGACCTATGCCTTATTATGTCTTTATTATCTACTTTATCTTGTAATGATTCTTGTATGAGCTTATTAAGTAATTAATGAAGCCACTTTATGTTTTATTGCATAAATTGCTATGTTGCTACTTGTTGAAAGATATTTGTCTTGCACTTGTACCTCTAACCTTGTTTTGTAGCAAAAAAATTCGTAAGATCGATCCCTTGGTGCCCCAAATGAGGGGGAGCATACATCAACGGGGAGTCTTGATATCGCCGACTTCTTTCTTACTACAACTACTCGACGATCATCCTTTTTGAATTCGACAAAAAGAGGGAGAAATGGAACAAAATTCATTAATAATTTAAAACATTCAATTTTATACAAAATGAGTTTATATTTTATCATCATCAAAAAGGGGAAGATTGTTAATACAAATAATGTCTAAAAACGTTATTTATATTTTTCGACCTCTCAACAAGAAAACCAATAAACGACTTTACTCCCCGCGCCCAGCCGCTCCCCCCCCCAGGAACAAACAAAAAATATATTCCCATCACTGCACCCAACCACGACCACACAACACACAATAACGCGAAGAGGCGGCAACGGAACATCTAACTAAACAAATCCCTCACATAACACAGAGCCAAAAACTCACAAACTTAAATAGTAACACAAAAAACATCCAACACCCCGACTCTAAAGCCAAGCCACAGCAACAATCAAAACGACACAATGAACTACACGAGTCATCTAAGTCGACAACATCCCCCTACACATAGCATCCCCAAATACCATCCCAACAGCCGACCCAAGACGGGCAACAATGAAAAACACACACCCCAACCCGCCTCCCACCACTCAAAGCAACACACACATCAAAAGACCCCCCCCACCCAACGCACACACCCTAGCGCACCCCACCTAACATACACATCAGCGACGCCTCAGCTAAAGACGTACAGCCAACTAAACTGCTAAAGTTCCCCATCGTGAAATTACTACCCCTTTCCTTCTAAAACAACACCGAGTCATCGATCGTCCACACTGTCCCCACCCTGCCCACACACACCCCCCCCAACTCACCACCAATACCAAAACCCCAAAACACAAAACCCCCAAAACTCCCACCACCCGGGCCAGTAATCCGAACACCGCACAACTAAGAAACAGCCCGATACCTCCTACACCATTTTATAAAAGACGCCCTCATAACCCCACAACTACCCCCCAAAAATTTGTTTTCTAACCTCCTCTACCTGCCCGAACAAACTCTACCCACCTCAGTCCTCAACATCCCCACTTCACCCACCGTGCACTCCACACACACAAGCCCCGGCATCAAAACACCCCACCCCCCCCCTTACGAACACCTTCATCCCACCCTCCTCCGACCCCCCACCTACCGACCCCCGCCACCACCCCTGTCTCTTCACCCCATCCCTCCTCCGATCCTCCTACCCACCACCGTACCCCCATAAAGTCAATCACCCCATCCCCGCCACCTCACCTCACTCACTCACCGAAGACTCCCGATGGTCCACCTCTGCCCCCTCCCCTCTACCCCCCCCCAAGCCCCCACCCCTACTCATCATCACCCAAACGCTCTTCTACGACGACTTCAGCCACCACCCCTCCCCCCCCCTCCTCATCCAACCCTCCATCCCACTCCCCCGGCCCTTAACCGCATCCACCCCCATTACCCCCCCCCCCTGCCCCACCCACCACCCCACCCAAACGTCAAACACCAGATGCCCTCACCTCAGCCCCCAACCAACCACCCCCGCTCCCCCACATCACGCCCCCCCCAATTCCACACGGTTCTCCCCCCCCCTTCCCCCCGCACCCTCAAAACAACCGTACTCCCCCCCCCCCTCACCCCCACCCCTCCCCCCACAACCCGCCCCCCACCACCACCCCCACCCTCCCCCCCCCCCCACAAGCCTCCCCCCCCCCCCACCGCACCCACCCCGAAACCCCCACATCCACCCAAAACCACCCCCAAACCCACCCCCCACAACAACCCCCCCACCTCAAAAACCCCCGCCCCAACACCACACCCGATCTTCCTCCACGCCTCCACCCTCCCCTTACCCCACCCCCCTCCCTCCTCAACCCCCCTCCCCCCCCCCACCCCACCCCCCCCTACCCAGCCACATTCCTTCCCCCCGCAACACCGGCGCCTCGAGCACCCCCCCCCCTCCTCACCACTGTCCTCCAACTCCAACACATCCCGACCTCACTCCCACCCTCATCCATCGACCCCCCACCCACCCCCACCAAAAAACCGCCGAACCACCCGCTCACCCCGCCCCCCCCACTCGCTCTCTCCCTCCCTCTACCCCATACCCCACACTCCACCCATCTCACCAGCTGCCCGACCACATCCCCACCCCAACTACTAGCATTCCCCCCACGCCCACTTCACCCTCTCTCCGTCTCCTCACCATTCTCACTCCCCACAAATCCCCCTCCCCAGATTAACCCCCCCTCTCAACATCACAATAAATCCCCGCCCCCCAACCCAAACCCCCCCCCCGCCACACCCCCACCTCCGATCCCCCCTCCTCCCCAACCATATCCCCACTCCCAACCATCCACCCCCCCCACCCTCCCCTCCCCCCCTTCTCCCCCCTCCCCCCCCCCCACCCACCCTACCCCCTCCCCCCCCCCCCTCCCGCCCTCCTTTCTCCCTCACCCCCACTCCCCCTCATCCCACCCCCCCCCCCCCCCTCGCCCCCCCCCCCCCGCCCCACCCCTACCTCCCCCCCCCCCCCTCCCACCCCACCACCCTCCCACCCCCACCCCCCCCACGCCTACACCCCCCATCCCTAACCCTCCCTTACTCCTCCCCCCCCCCCTTACCTCCCCCCCACCCCTCCCCCCCCCCCTTCCTCCGCCTCCCCCCTCCCAACCCCCCCTCCCCCCCCACTTCATTCACCCCTCCCCTCCCCCCCTCCCGTCCCTTCCCTCCTACTCTCCCCCACCACCCTCCTCCCCGCCCCCCTACCACCCCCTCTCACCCCCGCTCACCCTCCTCCCCGCCTGCCCCCCTTCCCCCCCCCTCTCGCCCTCTCTCTCCTGATCCCTCTCCGCTCTCCGCCCCCCCGCCCACCCCGCCCTCCCCCCCCCCCACCCCCCCTCCCACCCAACTCCGTCCCCACCTTCCCCCCATCCCCTCACTCTCCCCCAGGATCCACCGCCCCCCACCATGCCCCCCCTCCCCCCCCATCACACCTAGCCGCGCGAGACACCAATACGGTACATAACCTCACTCACCTTCCTCATACCTTCCACACACTTCCGCCAACACCTACCCATCTCCCCTCACTCCACCCATCCACACACCCCTAACCATCACGCTCAACACGTTCCCACCCTCACTCCGGCCACTCCCCAGGTAGCGCAGACAACACGCCCATGCCACTCCCCCATACCACCCCCTACACAGCCCACTCACATCCACCGACCCTAATCCTTACAACCCCGAACGCACCCCTCTCCCCCCCACCTCTACCACACACCCTTCCTAGCAACGCATTCTCACGCTCCCACAAACAACCCCTCCTTCGACACACCAATCAACCACCCATCCCCCCCCCATACCATACCCGCTAACTCTCCCGCCCACCCCGCACCTTTAGCCCACCCTACCGCCACTCCCGCATCTTCACACCAACCTACCCGTCTACCTAACACACCACTAATTTAAACACAACTTGCACCACACCTTGCCTCGAGCCCTACCCCCATACAGCCTTTCCCCCACTACACAATCGAACCCTCCTAAACGGCCCCAATCCCTCACATCAACCACCCACCGAACTCAACTCTCGCCCGTCACCCCCTCACCTAACCTCATGCCCCACCCCCTCCCTCCTCCCCCCACCCCCCCCCAAACCCCCCTGCCCTCTCCCCTCTCCCCCCCCCCCAGTCCCCTCCCCCTCCCTCCCCTCCCCCACCCCCCTCCCCCCCCCTTACCCCTAAAGCTCACCACCCCAAATGAGGTGTGGGGAGCTTACATCAACGGGGAGTCTTGATATCGTCCCGACTTTCTTTCTTACTCATCTACTCGACGAATTCATCCTTTTTGGAAAATTCGACAAAAAAGGAGGGTATATAATTGGAAAAAAACTCATTAATAATTTGAAACATTCAATTTTATACAAAATGAGTTTATATTTTGTCATCATCAAAAAGGGAAGTTTGTTAATACAAATAATGTCTAAAAACGTTATTATATTTTTCGACCCTTCAATGTTTTGATATAACAAAAATGTGAAAAACATTTATGATTAAAATTCAAAGGTTTCAACATTATTAATGTAAAAAAAAATTCCATTTCTAAGATTAGAAAATCACTTAAGGCAAAGAACGCGCGAGAGAATGTAGTAGTCAATAGTGCGCGTAATTTTAGTAGTGCTCGTGGTGGTTGGTGTAGGGTAGGAGATGCTCAGAGGAGAAAGGGTTTTGTGTTTTTCTTCTTGGGTCCAGTCCCCCATGTATTTTACATAAATGATAAGATTTCACAAACAGTATTTGGATTATACCAAAATATAATTTTGGGGCTCTAGAATTTTAGAAAGAAATGTTTTTTGTAGTGTGGTGAAATATACTTTAAAATTTGGAAGAAGATTCATAAATTTGTTCCCGCCAGTAAATTAGAGAGTGTTCCATTAATATATAGACTTTCCCTCCAACTCAAAGAGAAGACGCAAGAAATTAGGGTGTAGTTCGCGGTTAACTAGGGACCCCCTTAATTGGGTGGGCCCTGGCGGCCCGGGTAGGCCGGCCGGCGATCGCGGGGAGCTATATTTTTGGACCCGTCGGGATCCGCCCTCCCCCCAGGAGTGATGTCCGTTTGAGTGTTTCGGGTTGGCCCCGTGGTTATGAATGTGGCGTGACTGCTAGAGACGCGACAATATTCCTGTTTGCGAGTAAACGGACGCAGTTGACGCCGTCTCTTAGAAGGCATTGAAGAAAATTTGTGTAGAGGTGACAGATGGATGGAACTGTCTCGCTTCTAAGAAAATGCTTGCTTGTCTGTTCTCGCTATTCTCTTAATCTCAGCTAATTCATTCGTTTTAGATCTTGGTTTTTTGCGTAAAGTGATCTTAGTGAGATTATTCTTCTCATCCTTTACTGTTTCTTCATTCGATAGTTGCAAAGCAGGAAGAAACAGATTCGGTATTCGCTCTCAAGAAAAGGACATTTTTTATTTAGTTATCGTGTCTCCTTCTTATGTGCGGATGTTTATGTGTTCGAGGAGTACTCAAAAACTTCTATTGAGTAATTTATCTCTGGTTGGTGTGAGTCTTATTGTGACTCATTCAAGTGCAAGAGAAGAACATTCGTATTCGCCAAGAAACGAATTTTTATTTAGTTATCTCTCCTCTCTTCTTCTAAGTACCAAAACTCTATTGTAATTATCTTATGTATTTATGTGATTCAGATAGTGTGTAAATCTGATAGTGTAGATCTTATGATTGTGTAGTGATTGTGAAGTGATAGATTGGTTCAAGCTAAGATTAGGACTCGACATTTAGCTTAGTCTTGGAAAACAACGTAAGCGACGTGTAAACGGTTTTCTCCGCCTAAAGGGAGCTTGTTGACATAGTGAAATCTCGAGTAGGATACTCGGGGAGTGAAGTAGGGCGAAGAGTTGCTTCATAGCCGAACCACTTTAAAATCTTGGTGTCTTGGTTTGATTGTTCCTTTCCTTATCTCTTCATATTATTGTCATTGTTATTTAGCTTTAGTTTAGATTGTTATATTGTTTGTTCATATTCTGAATTTGTTAAACATACAACTAGAATCTAAATATTTTAAAAGCAAACTATTAAAACGTAGACGAACTTGTAAACTATTCAACCCCCCTTTTAGTTTCCACATTATTATGTCAACCATCCTCCTTTAATGCATGATTTTGATGATGATTATCTAGGAGTGGTACAAGGTGATGATCAAGAAGACAAACTCTTAACTGCAGTGATGCTTCTTGCTCAAGTAAGCACTCAACACTTTTTAACCCTAACAAACAATCGTCTTTGTACTTCCTCCAACACTAGAAATCAAGCCTTCATACAAGATGATCGTATGGATATTCAAAGCAAGAATGTTGGGTATGCTGGAAATTGTAGCAGGGATTCTAGAAGGATTGCTAGGAATCAAGGAAATAACGCTGGTAATGGTTTTGTTTACAAAAATGTTGGGAATACTAACAATGTTCAAACGAATCCAAGAACCACTGTTAGTTCTAGAAAATCACCTACAGTCCAGTGCTATAATTGTAATGAAAAAGGTTGTTAGACATTATGTTTGCTTCATGTATCATATAAGAAAGGTTTAAGCATAAGAGAGGAAGACTATAGAGGTTTTTAATAACTTTTCAATTTTGCAATAAAGAAAGAAAGGAGGGAAGGAAGGGATTACAAAATGTCAAGAGCTTCTAAACTATGCGTCTAATCTACTATTTATACTAATTTCCTACCTTACTTTCCTAAGAGGTGATTTGGTCAATGTTACTTATGCTGACTAAATTTCCCTATTTACATAAAAAAAATTAAAAGTACTTAATACAAGACCAATTCTTAGAGAATAATAAACACT